>CM046879.1:601967516-602163117 GCA_025667525.1 Glebionis coronaria | reverse complement strand
AAATATGGAAGGATGCAACAATATAACATGTCCCACATTTTGTACCACATCTGTTTTTCATGGTAGCCATGTGTTCATGTCAATGTCACAACTTTTTGTAATAACAATGGAGAAAAAAAATATCATAAAAATGGGTGTTTAGATATGACATAACCCGACACGACTCATTAGTAGTAGCTATTTTGACGCTTTCTTAAACTAGTGGTTGAGCATTGTTACCTGTTTTGACGGGTTAGTCAATATTTGATGTACACAATCTGCCTTGTGATGCAATCTTTTCTTAGCTTGTTTTTGCAACGGAAGGATTTCGCCCAAACTGAATGTTTATTGGCTTGGTTTTTAATAGAAATCCATTGACCAAATTCTGTTAACATAATTTATACTTGAGTAACGATTTCATACAAATTTAAGACCATCATTGGCTAACAAAAGAAAAGTGTTTTTGCAGCTGAAAATACAATAAGAACAATACCAGAGCACGGTAAGCAATATCAATCGATGGGAATGTTACGAACGCTTGACCTTTCATTCTTCCCCTCTGAAACCGGAAACAATTTGGAGTTAATGTCATTAGCCTATATTGTTGACTGGCTAATCATCATGCAAGCGAGAGCCGGGGGTGGGGTTTGGATTTGCATTTTGGAACTATGTTTCTAACTAGCGGGATTAGCGATCACGATTATCGGTTCCTAATTGGTCAAATGAAGGTATTGTGCTCCAGCTTAATCTTTAGAGAATCAAATTATCAGTTCTGGTCAAACAAAATTACTTAATTACTCATTCTTTAGACATATCTCCTCTTTCACAAGAATGTTCATTTTAGTCATTTATAGTGCAACTTCTAATAAACCAAAAATTCCCAAACATTGAAGGAAAAAAGACTATCAAGCACAAGAAACTAGACCAGTAAATTTAAGTCGGATAGGATATCTTGCCTGCATTAACTTCACAGAAAGATTCGCCTTAGCTGCTTCAAGGTTCCCAAAGAATGTGCCTGCAACACAACCAACAGAATAAGATAAACCTATTCGGGTAAACTATCCTTCTCCTTACAGGCTAGGGTTAGGGGTGTCTATAATTTGGGCGAACTTATACAAATATATAAATTTTTTATAAATTTATATATATATAATGATTATTAAAATTTAATCGTAATATAAAAAACAATTTTTATAACTGCAATAATTTTTTTTTTGCTAAATATCTATATTCTTAAAAAAAATAGTGTATTCGGGTCAACCCGAAAATCGAACAGAATTCAAATTCCGTTTTCAGTTCGGTTTTCGGGACGACCCAAATTATTTTTTACTTAAATAACCGGAACCGAATAAACCAAACAACCAGAGAACCGAACCGATGGAGACCCCAGCTGGGATAGAAACACTAGTTAATAACTTTATCACACAAATTGTTTATTAACTTTTCTAGTAGCCTAATTTTTGTAACTATATTGAATGCATTCAATAGAAGAATGTCAGCGGTTGCAATTTTACATGTTTTCTCCTCATCCCATTTTGACATGTTACCCAATCCACCAATTTTCGCACCAACGTATATTCTGTATCTTAGACTTATAAGTTATAACTTACCAAAAACATAGTATAAGTCATCTGCAACAACGCCTTTAGCCAAGTTTTTTATGTACAACACAGGAGTAGGATTTCCAGCATTATTGGTCTGCAACATATGTAACCGTTAACGTGAAGAAAATTGTAAGGAACAGGTATTGATATTGTTTACATATTAAAGATTAATGGTAGTACCTCAACCATTGGACCCGATTTTCCGCGCTCCAGCTCTTCAACAGTAGCAAAAGGATTAGTACTTAAATTCTCGTTCTCCGCCTCCTCTATGTCTTCTCTAGTGCCATCATCTACTTGTTCGGTCTGAGTTTGTTTAGGAGTAATTTTAATCTGAAACCAAAAAGATAAATACAAGTAAAAAAAACTGCAAGAAAACAATTTGTCTTGTGATTATCTTCTGTTTAAAATGTAAAAATTAAAACCTGTAACACAGGGTTCTTCTTTTTTATTAGTGGGATTTCCTTAGGAACTAAGGCTGCGGGTTTCAATCCAACAGCCTCATGAGCAACATCCTTGTCGATAGCAGGACCCACGATAGCTTCTCTCTTGATACGCTTGCGCTTACGTCCACCTGGTCCACGAGCACAAACATTTTCCTAAAAAGTATCGAAGTGTTTGGTGAACTTAGTATTTCATTATTACTACTATTCCTATAGACGTCAACATACATATTCTGTTGAAGTTACACATCATCCTGCATACATATACCTTAGAAACCGTACCTCATCTGAAGATTCCAACTCTGATTCACCACTTGAGAGATGTGCCAAGCTAGAGTTTGTATCTACAGGAGGGGGTGGTGATGGAAGTGGAAGTGGAAGTGGTGCAGGTGCTGAAGGAGGCGGGAGGTGTGGTGTCGGCAGTGCTGCACTGAATGGAGCGGGAATATTCATTTTGTTCATCAAGTGTAATACCTACCAAGAAACATTTAATACATAAAAATTTAAGAGACCATAACTTTAGTAACAATATTACACGAGAGATTCTTAAGTTACCTGTGTATAGAATCGGGGAACAGCAATAAGAGCATTTATGATGTTCGTCAGGATATTTTCATCTGGTGGGGGATATGCGTATCTACAGCAGAAGTTTATAAACGTCATTAACAAGACTTGAAGGTGTGACAATAAACACAAACTCGTAGTTATCTTTTTAGTGCAACATACTCGAGGTGAGGAGGAAATGGGTACTCCACTCCAAGTTTTTCAGCAATGTGTTCAAATTCTGGCATAGACCTACTCACGGGATTCTGCTTTGATTCTTTGGCTACAGCTGCATCATCCCTTGATGAAAGGGCATCATTCCCTGACATAGATTTATTTTGCTGAGATCTATCATGTGGTTGTGTACTAGCTCTCTCAACTGACAAGACTTTACCAAGAAACGGTAACCTGTTAAGAATATCAGGAGTGTAGGGTATAGGAAATGTTAGATAGCAATCTCGTCATATAATTTAACTTCTTGAGCTTGCAATCATAAATTACCCATTTAATTGCCGTTGTGCTTGAGCTGCCACACCCTCATTATTAAAATCAACAAATGCACAGTTCCTCATCCTACATGAATAAAATGTATGTCAATGTAAGTCACAGTAGACCTGAAATGCAGACAAGTATTGATGTGAATCATACTTGCTTATTACCTTCCAGTAGTGCATGGACGGACACTAGAAGCGCCATAGGGAGAAAAGAGCTGAGTAACAGTATCATGAGGAATAGCCTCAGGAAGACGACGTATTAATAGTGTGGTTGTTTCTTTCTCCGGCAGCCTTGCGGAAACTTCACCCACATTTTGATATGCATAATCATACATCCGTTGGGAATACAGTAACGGTTGAAAAGTTGGAACATTGGCCATTATAGCCTCAGCAGTAGAAACACTATATAGGCTGTATAGCAGGAATACCCTGTACAAAGATGAGTTAACTCATTAGTTATCGTTATTAAGGCTA
This sequence comes from Glebionis coronaria, assembly GCA_025667525.1. Classification (NCBI taxonomy): domain Eukaryota; kingdom Viridiplantae; phylum Streptophyta; class Magnoliopsida; order Asterales; family Asteraceae; genus Glebionis; species Glebionis coronaria. The sequence continues at coordinate 602,159,583 of CM046879.1, read as the reverse complement.
TGGTTGTTCTTTGCTATAATGAAGCGGTATAGTTTCACAAATACTGGTAAAGCCAGGTTTAGCTAAGCAGATTTATGCAAGTCTATCAGCAAAGCCGTTATTAATGGAAAAACTAGCATGTAACGATTTTGAAGAACACGATGATACTAAATCCATTACATGATCAGAATTACCAAATACTCCGACTCATGGTCACAAATGCCGAAAAGTTCAAGGGAAAAGATATAAAAAAAGCATCCAATCATGACGATGTTTAACGACTTGTTAGTATTGGTATTCAACAAGAGAAGTGGGTCTGTAATTGCAATGTGTCAGGTCATATAACCTAGACGCAATCAATATAATTTCTAAGCTAAAGACTTGCTAAACGTAGCAACCCCTATCTTCTTATAGTCAAACACAACGCACGTAAAGGACTATTAACTATATGAAGCATTTTCCCTTAAAAGTAAACTACACTACGTCCTCTACTTTTTCCATTAGTTTAGCTCGAGTATCACAGGCTTATAAAATGCAGGATACATTATCCACATAAAGAGCATAAAGCAAACTTATGAGTTTTATCTAACATTTAAAAATGTGTTAACCAATGTATGTAGCTTAATTCAGTTGTAGCTTAAGCTAGTGTATCAGTTTAGCGATAGCTTAAACAATGTCTAACTACAATCTTAAACGAGGCGTCTAAACTCATTAGGCCTGAATGGAGATTAACACAAAACCTATGATTCATCATGAATGAAATGAACATTGCATTAGGTATTAACCTATACACTGCACCCGTATGTTTTCAGCTAACAATGGGTACTATAACTAGACAGGCTTACACATTAACTAAACTAAAATAACGGAGAACCGGATCAATCGGATTTATAAAATGCAGGATACATGATCCACATATATCTACCATTAACCGTGAACTTAACCAAGAATTAGAACCTGTCTAGCATTACTTAAACAGAAACTATCCGAACACAATTTATTCCATTCAGATATTATGCTAGTCTTTGACTTAGATGTACGCAGCCTAACCGGGCAATCCTAGTGACAGACATAAACAAGCCAAAACACCTTCTAGCTCCAAGTATCATACAAAAAAACCCAACCAAAACCTCACATCAAATTATTAGGGTTTTTAAAAAAAATTAAACGCAATTTGAATTGTACCTGTGTATTAATGTGATCAAGACGATGATGATTATATTAGGTTTCGTTCAATCTCGGGTTTTCGTCATATAAATGAGGTTGGTTTGGGGCTTTGGGCCCGGTTATTTTTTTTTTAATTTTTATTTTCCAAAACTCGTAGCCGACAAAGGACATAAGTCGACAGTTTTTATTCATTAAAATTTATACGTACGATTAGGTATAATTTAGTCGATATCATTATATCAGGCAATCAAAGGTTTAAAATTGCGATGACAGAGTTTGGCCTTGATATTGATGAACAGATACTCCTAAGATCGGAACCAAGCGATCTCATCCGATGCAAAAGTGTATGTAAGTCATGGAATTCCTTAATCACAAGTCATAGTTTTGTTAATAGACAAATTGGAGATACAAGAATCATTGTTTCCAGTGACGCTCAGTGTAGATGTGAACTTGTTGGTTCTTCTAATGGTCTCGTATGTCTTTTATGCATCTCTTTATATAATGATTTTTTTAGTCGTTAATCCGTCTACACGCGAGGTGAAAGTACTAGCAGATATTGATCCTGAAGACTGGGATGGTCTTTTTGTATATGCGTCAGGTTTTGGCTATGATTCATCTATAGATGATTTCAAGGTTGTAGTAGGACACCGGTCCCTCCCTAATGACTACCTAAAGTTTAAAGTGTTAGAACTGAAGACAAACATTTGGAGATCAGTTGATATAGGATGGGAGGAGGATTATGATGCTTTGGAAGGGGATGGTATACTATGCAATGGGGCGATTCACTGGTTGTATCCAAATGACCATGAACGGAATTACAAACCAGAGGTAATTGTTTCTTTTGATTTATCTAGAGAGGTATTTAATAGAATCTCCCTACCCAATTTGGATGTTAGATGGAATTTGGGGACTATGAAAAACCGTCTATGCGTTTTTCGTTTTCCAAATATAAACTTAGAGGAAATTGAGATGTGGGTAATGAGAAATGACCAAGTGTCTTGGGAATCAACGTTACCGCCACCTGGTTATGACACAAACAAAACAACAACATTGGATTACAATCCCAACATAAATCTCTTGTCTGGTCATGTTCACATATGGCTGAAAGAAGAAGGTTCAGGTGGTCCGGAATTGGTGCGAAGCATTGATCATCCGTTTCATCCCAGGGAACAGATCCGCCGTTGTGATCATGAACATATCCGGTTATCCACATATTCAGAATGTAACTACAATTATGATAAGCATGTATTCGTGAAGAGCCGTGTATCTCCCCATAGAGGGAGAGCTAAGCTTGAAAGGCAAAGCCGTGTATCTTCCGATTACAATGGCAATGGAAGGAGAGTAGAGTGGAAAAGGAGAGAGGAGGAGAGGGAGAGCCTTGTGTTTCATGGTTCCAATGGCGCTGGAAGGAGAGTGGAGGGAAAATTAAGGGAGAGGGAGAGTCACGTGTTTCACAGTTCCAATAAGGAAAGACCTACGACTAAAAGCCAAAGCCTTGTATCTTCTGATTCCAATCACGATGGAAGAAGCGTGGAGAGGAAATGGAGGGAGAGGGAGAGTCATGTGTCTCATAGTTCCGATAAGGGGAGAGCTAAGAGCCAAAGCCTTGTATCTTCTGCCAATCACGATGGAAGGAGAGTGGAGAGGAAATGGAGGGAGAGGGCGATTCGTGTCTTTCACAGTTCCGATAAAGGGAGAGCTAAGAGTAATATACAAAGCCTTGTATCCTCTGCCAATCACAATGGAAGGAGAGTAGAGAGGATATGGAACGAGAGGAAGAGTAATGTGTTTCACGGTTCCGATAAGGAGAGAGCTAAGAGCCAAAGACTTGTATCTTCTGCCATTTACGATGGAAGGAAAGTGGAGAGGATATGGAGGGAGGGGGCGAGTCATGTGTTTCACAGTTCTGATAAGGGGATAGCTAAGAGCCAAAGTCTTGTATCTTCTGCTAATCACGATGGAAGCAGAGTGGAGAGGATATTGAGGGAGACGGCGAGTCATGTGTTTCAGAGTTCTGATAAGGCGAGAGCTAAGAACCAAATCCTTGTATCTTCTGACAATCACGATGGAAGGAGAGTGGAGAGGATATGGAGGGAGAAGGCGGGTCATGTGTTTCACAATTCCGATAAGGGGCGAGCTAAGAGCAAAAGCCTTGTATCTTCTGCCAATCACGATGGAAGGAGAGTGGAGAGGATATGGAGGGAGAGGGAGAGTCATGTCTTTCACAGTTCCGATAAGGGGAGAGCTAAGAGTAAAGGCCAAAGATGGAAGGAGAGTGAAGGGGAGCAGGGAGATGACAATGGCAAGAGTGGAGACACAAGAGAAAAGGAAAGGAATTGATAAAATAACATCGATACTTCTAAAGGTCCATCGGTCTTAATCTGATTTGGTTTTGCTCTTTTTATATTGCTCATTTATTTGCTCTTCTGCTAGGGAACTTTTTATCTATTTAAATTATGTTTTTGTTCTTTGTAATTTTTTAGTTTTACCAAACATGCTTTTTTGCTTTCATCAAGTACTGCTGTTGTTCCTTATAAAAACATATGACAGAAATATAACACTTACATTACATATATGATGGTACACAACCAAAATTTCAAGTACACCGGAAGTCCCTTCAGTAAAGTAAAAGAAGTCTATCCAGTATGTTTGAGTTCAGTTCAAGACATGACGAAATTCAGAACCGAAAACAATTTCGTTTGAGTTCGATTCAGAATGAACAAAAAGAGTAATTTTGTTTTCCGGGAGTCGAAGTCGGGTCTATTGCTTGGAAGGCAATTATCCTAACCGTTGGAGTGGCTTTGATGATTAAACACTCTTTTATTACTTTTGAGTTGTTAAATATTATACTCTCAAGTTTCAACACTTACCCAAGATACGTTTTAGCTAAACTTTGTTTAAATGATATGCTTTTGTATGTATAAAGATCGATCTAGTGAACTAAATGCATTAAAATATGTATCGAAAAATGACATAATATGGTTTCTTCTAATGTGTCGTTTTGCTAATCCGTTTTCGTATCTTTCCTAGCAAAGTCGATCCTAACACTCTTTTGATATCAATTTTTAACTTAAACTAAATGACCACCAAATATGGCATACCCCATGGCGTGGCTCGGTGCACTTGTACCAGGCACAATGTTCTCCGGGTGTTATAGGTTTGGTGCCACACTGCACCAGTATAAGGCCGGGCTTGCTTTATTTTCTTTTATTTTCCGGTTGTTTAGGTGATAAGATATACAAAATAATTGAGAGGTCACAATGTAGTTCGTTTATTTACATCGTATGTAACAATTCTCGCATCTTGTTGCAACTTATTCGATTTTACAAAACAAAAACAAGAATCAAGAATGATTCAACCAACCTCCCCTTTATTTTTATTACACTGCGTTAGGCTATCACTTCAAATGTGATACCTAGCTTTTTGATCGTACTTACAAAGCAGAAAGAAAGAAATAACAAGTGTATTAATGATCTTACAAACCAAGATCAGTATACACAAACAAGATCAATAACAGAACTCCAAGATTCAACAATGGCGGAACAAACAAGAGAGACGTATATCAGAATGAATAAACAGCTAAGCTATAACGATGTATATATAGGAGTTGACTAGGGTAAATATAGCATTATCCCAACTTGACACTTCCAGCCCCTCAACTTCCAATACGTGCACACAAAAGTAAAAACAAACCAAAAAGAAAAATAACAAAGAAAAATATTACATAACTTTCCCTCAACCTTTATATCACTTGTCAAACTTAAACTTAATACCCCCTCTTAAGTTGACTTGTGATATAGGTTAACAAGTTTCAACTTATCACACAGAAACTTGTGATCTTTGATTGACAAGCCCTTAGTAAACATATCAGTCACATTGTCTTCAGATTTGATTTTCAATGTTTTAATCAAACCTGCTGACACCTTTTCCCTAAGGAAATACAAGTCAATTTCAAAATGTTTTGTCTTTTCATGGAACACAGGATTAGCAGCAATCTGAATAGCAGAGCTGCTATCACAATTGTTAGGAACTGGTAAGCAAATATCAACTTTAAGATCCTTCATGATCTTAAGTATCCATATTATCTCACAAGCAACACTATTCATAGCTCTATATTTAGCTTCAGCTGAATACTTAGCTAAAACAGATTGCTTTTTACTTTTCCAGGAAACAAGATTATTTCCAAGATACACAGTATACCCTGTCACAGACTTTCTAGTAATCTTACATTTAGCCCAGTCAGAATCAACAAATGCAGTAAGACTTAAATCATTCTTTTTCATAAATGAAATACCATTACCAGGAGAACCTTTTGATATCTTAGAACATGAAAAGCAAGCCTTAAGTGAGACTTATAAGGATCATGCATAAATTGACTAAGACTGTGAACTGCATAAGCAATATCAGGCCTAGTTAATGTAAGATAGATTAATTTTCCCACAATCTTTTGATAACATGTTTTGTTATCAATAGGAACATCTTGTTCTATAGCACTCTGTTCCTTTTTCTTTTTAGAAGAATCAGGAATAGGTGCTTTAGCTGGCTTACATGCCAACATACCATACTCAGCAACTAATTCAAGACAATACTTTCTTTGATTAAGCACAAGACCATTGTTAGCATTAAGTACTTCAATTCCTAAGAAGTACTTAAGCTTTCCAAGATCTTTAATTTTGAATTTAGAGCTCAAGTATTTCTTAAAGTCATTAATAACAGATTCATTGTTGCCAGTTATGATAATATCATCTACATAGACTAATAGAGCAACAAATGAATCATTCTCAGTTTTAGTGAAAAGAGACACATCACTTTTACTTTGTACAAATCCATTTTCAACAAGCACACTTGTCAATTTTTCGTTCCATTTTCTAGGTGCTTGTTTAAGACCATACAATGATTTAGTGAGTCTACAAACTTTGTTATCATTAGACCCATATCCCTTAGGAAGAGTCATATAGATTTCTTCATCTAACTCACCATATAAGAAAGCATTATTAACATCAAGTTGATACACAGGCCAAGCATAATGAACAGCAACAAAAATAAGACATCTGACTGTAACAACTTTCACAACTGGTGAAAATGTTTCTTCATAGTCAATGCCCTCTTTCTGACTAAAACCTTTAGCCACAACTCTGGCCTTAAACCTTTCAACCTCACCACTAGACTTATACATGACCTTCCACAACCACTTACAAGCAACAACTTTTCTACCTAGAGGTAGACCCACTATTACCCAAGTATTGTTCCTATTAAGATCATCCATTTCTTCATTCATAGCTTCAATCCACTTAGGATTTTTAACAGCTTCTGACTAAGATTTGGGCTCATGGATCTTGTTCAGATTATTAGCAAAAACAAAGTTGTGTATAGACAAATTAGTATAGCTAACCACACTATTTATGTCATACTTAAATCTTTTATCCATCTCATAATTGTCAAACTTAGCAGGCAATTTAACAGTTCTACTAGACCTTCTTACCTCTGACCTCTCTGGACTATTAGCATTTTCAGATTTAAACATTTGTTTAAATTCTACAAAGTCATCACCCTCAAATTCATAATCATCATCATTATTGATAATGTCATCTCCTTCATGACTTCCTATAATGTCACCTAGAGCATTCTGGCTGCTGTCATTTTTGTCTATGCTAGACTCTTTGACTACCCCCTAAGAATGTCTGGCAACATCAGGAGATGCATCACTAGACACATCTACTAAGTCAGGAGTCATACTATTATCCATATCACTTTTATTGTCTCTCTTTTCATCATAGGGTTCACTTGACTTTGATTCTACTAGGTCAAAAAAGTTTTGACTGTTAACACCATTTTCCTCAAAAACAAACTCTTTTACTAACACATCATTTTTAAAAGGGTAAACAGTCTCATAGAATTTCACATCTCTAGAAAAGAAAAAAGTTTTAGTTTCAAGATTATAAAGCTTATAACCTTTTTTTGTATTTGAATACCCCATAAAACACATTTATCAGACCTAGTAGAAAATTTATCAGAATTATTTAAAACAGTTGCAAAACACAAACACCCAAAACTTTTAAGTAAAGAGAGACTATGAGACACTTCGTAAATCATTTCATAAGGACTTTTTCCAGATAGCACAGAGGTAGGAAGCCTGTTAATAAGTTACACAGAAGTTAAAACACATTCAGACCACATGTTTAAAGGAATGCCCCCCTGAAACATGAGGGCTCTAGCAACATTAAGAAGATGCCTACTTTTTCTTTCAACTACACCATTTTGCTGTGGTGTATATACACAAGAGGTCTGATGAATAATACCTTCAGATGTGACAAACTTATCAAACATATGATTAACAAACTCAGTCCCATTATCACTTCTAAATATTTTAACATAAATATTAAACTGATTTTTAACAAGATTGTAAAATTCAACCACTTTTTCAAAAACCTCATCCTTCCCCTTAAGCAAATACAACCAAACAGCTCTAGTGTAGTCATCAACAATAGTAAGAAAGAATCTAAATCCTTCCCTACTCTTAACCCTATAAGGACCCCAAACATCCAAGTGAATAATATCACCTAAATGCTTAGTCTTATGATCACTAAGTGGGAAAGGTTCTCTGATCTGCTTAGCCTTGTGACACACATCACAAGGCTGAGTATCAACCAGACGATCAATCTGAAGTGTATCCTTTAACACACTCAAAACTTGATCAGATGGATGACCAAGTCTATTGTGCCAGATGCACTTAAATAACAAACAAGAGTTAATGTTACTACTAAAAAATTTCCTACCTGTAACAAACAAATACAAGCCATTATTCTCACTACCAGTCCCCAGGAGGGACATTTAAAGAGAATCCTGAACAAAACACTTGGATTTAGTGAATGGAACAACAAACTTGTTATCCTTAGCAAGTTTATGAACATATATAAGACTGACTTTGTATCCATGTACCACTAACACATTTTTCAAATTAATTTTATCTGCAAGTTTATAATTTCCAACAAACTTAACCAATTCAATAGTCCCATTTAGATGAGACACAGTTATATTTAAATGAGAAACATTTATAACATCAGTTATGATCAACAGAAAAAGTTATGTGTTGAGAGGCACCAGAATCAAAAATCCAGCCAACATAGGTACTATAAGTACTAATATTAGAGTTGTAATTAAAAAACTTGCATGTAACAAAATTTATCACATGATTAGAGAAAGTTATAGTACTAGCTGCACCAGACTGCAACTCACTATTATCTGGCTTAGAACCAATCAAAGCCATCAATCTGTTAATCTGATCTTGAGTAAAAGGCATAGAGTTTCCTGTACTTAGATCATTCTTAACAGAAGCAGAACTAGTATTAACACCACCAGAAGAAGTATTAGAATTAATTTCACCAGGAGTTCTTTTCTTGAATCCTGGTGGATATCCATTAAGCTCAAAACACCTATCAATGGTGTGACCAGTCATATTAAAATGTTTGCAAACCAAGTTATTATTTCTAGTAGACCCTCTCCCTTGAGAGGATCTATTGTTGTTATTAGTGTTAGACCAATTATTATTGTTGTTAGACCAATTAGATGGTCTAGCAGCAAATGCAGAAGAATTTGGTCTAACAGGAGAATTATGAACCATGTTATTCTTATGAGATTCAACCCCAGATAGGGTAGCAAAAGCAGATTTCACATCTGGTAAAGGATCTGAAGTCAGTAATTGACTTCTTACAACACTATAAGTGTCATCCAATCCCATAAGGAACTACATCAATCTCAACAGACTATTATGACTCTCAAGCTGAGGAGCACCCTCACAAGTACAATTAGGCAAGTTAACCACGGATTCAAATTGCCTCCATAGACTATTATAATTGTGATAGTACTCAGACAAAGAAGACCCAGATTGAGTAAGAGAACATATTTTAAAGTGCAAATTATATATCACAGATCCATCAATTTTATCATATGTTTCCTTAAACTCATCTCAAACATCTTTAGCATTTTTAGAAAAGATTTGCCCTTGATATAACTCAGAAGAAATACAACCAAGAATCCATGACAAAACAACAGCATTACATCTATCCCATTGTTCCTGTAAAAACTCATCTTCTTTATCTTTTTAACAAGTACCATCAATAAACCCCAACTTATTTTTAGTATGCAAAGCAAGTTTGAAAGCAGCAGCCCAAACTTTATAATTTTCAGGACCAGAAAGTTTAGTTGTCACAATTGGGTGACCATTAGTATCAGATGGGTGCAAATAAAGAGGGTCATTAGGGTGAATGACATTAGTATTCTCATCATCAGTATCACTAACATCCTTATCACTCTTCTTATCCTCAGACATGATGACAAGCACAAAAAACAACAATAAGAAAAAAACAAAAACCCCTTGTAACTCCTCTACACAGAACTACCAAGAAACCAAGCAAAAAACTCAATCAACCAATCCACCAAGAGCTACCTAGATCCCTTCGACACCTAATCACCCACTAACAAACTAAACAACCCTAAAGGTCAAAGAGAAGAGTGGTATTACAAAGCACGCGCAGCAACAAGCCACCAACAAAGAACAAGATTAATGAGATCAAGCGGATCTCACAAATCAAACCGGCACAGCGGAAAACTCACCTGAAAAAATTAGTTATAACAACAAGAAATAACTAATTAACCAACTCAATACCTCCAATCAAAGAAACCCTAATTTCTGAAATTTAGGGTTTTTTGATAAAACTTACCATATAAGCAATTAAACCTAATTAATTGCTCAAGAACCCAGACAAACCCCACAGAACACCAAGAATCTGAAAACCCCCAATTTTTTAGAAACCCTAAAAAATTTAATTGATCAAAAACTATAATTAAGCTCAATTAAAACACGATTAACCACTAGATTAATCAAGATCTTTAATAAAAACAGTTTGGAGTTTAAAACCAGATATCAAGAACCAATGGCTCTAATACCATATTCGATTTTACAAAACAAAAACAAGAATCAAGAATGATTCAACCAACCTCCCCTTTATTTTTATTACACTGCGTTAGGCTATCAATTCAAATGTGATACCTAGCTTTTTGATCGTATTTACAAAGCAGAAAGAAAGAAATAACAAGTGTATTAATGATCTTACAAACCAAGATCAATATACACAAACAAGATCAATAACAGAACTCCAAGATTCAACTATGGCGGAACAAACAAGAGAGACGTATATCAGAATGAATAAACAGCTAAGCTATAACGATGTATATATAGGAGTTGACTAGGGTAAATATAGCATTATCCCAACTTGACACTTGCAGCCCCTCAACTTCCAATAACTGCAAAAAAAAGTAAAAACAAACCAAAAAGAAAAATAACAAAGGAAAATATTACATAACTTACCCTCAACCTTTATATCACTTGTCAAACTTAAACTTAATACAACTGTAGGTAGGAAAAACTGCACAAAAATGCCAAATGCTTTCATTTTTCCAATTGATCGAACATGTACGTAGTATAAATTGTTGCAAGTGTAGGTAGTATAAATTCAACAACTGTAGGTAGTACAAATAGTTACATATGAAAACAAACATTTTACATAGATTGGAACAGAACAAAAAACAAAGTCATTTACGTACAGATTCAGTTTTTCAATAACAATATGAAAAGTATGTTACACTATTGGTGCAATTGACCTTAAAAGCAAGTCATTTGATAATCAGTGTTGTTGCAACTAAAACCTGCTTGATTATTGACGCGTAGTAGATCAAACAAGATATACAAAGAGTACAGACTAAATATTGCGACATGAAAATGCAATAAACAAATAAACAATATCAAACGCACATCCCGACACCCTCTTATTTTTTAAAGGATCAAATAAAAACATTATATCAATAGTATCTAACAAGTACGTAACTCGTACACTGTTATGTTTCGTATCTCATAATAATAGCTTATAAGCATAGAGCACAAAAACATAAGTTTCATATATACATTGCTGATATCTATTTCTATTGATCAAAAGCAGAAAAACTTAACTCGTAGACTCGTAGTCTTCAAATTCCTCCTCTACATATTCTGGTTCGTCAAAACAATCATCTTGAAACAGAAGAGGTGCAGCTTCTCTCATTCTATGGGGCTCTATGTCGTTGCGGTCTATAACTGAAATAAGCCTTTGTTTAAGGCTATCTTCAATCGATTTTGCATCATGGTAATGTATGCCAAGAAGCGAATCACATTCTCGTCTGAACTTTGAGTCATTTGAAGTCGAGATCAGGCGTGCATTTGTTTTCGCTAGGTCTGATACATAACTGTGAATCTATAGGAATCAACACGGCAAGACACTGTTAGGATACATGTGGCTGAAAACAGGACCAGACTACACTATACATAATGACATTTCAAGTTGAAAATTTATTATTTTTCTCAAAACTTACAGACTGGTTTTTGAAAACCTTATGACTGGGAACCAAACATGAAACTGGATTTTGAGAAACTCAAGAACCGTAAAGACTATAGCTGATTCCAGTCTGATCCCAGTATTGTAACCCATATTGAAACAGTTTTTACCAAATCCAGCAACGAGGATCAGATCTAGGACCAGTTGGATATTTTTAAAAAGGTTTTATGTTCCTCAATAGTACTACTAACACTTACATTTTTACACTTGTAATTGTAATTAATTAGATAGTTTTTGTCGACTATTCCTTTATGTGTCTATTAATCTAAAACTAAACAACAATTTAATAGGCATGCAGCAGCATCCGGGTGTACCTTAATTTCATTAGTGTTGAGAAGGAGTCCGTCATTTTTATCTTTTATGTCAGACAATGCAAGCTTCACAGCTTTTTTAACAAGATTCCTATCGACAATGCTTGCCTTTACTATTGTTGAAGCCGGATTGAGCTTGGAGTTTGTTATTCCTTTATGTGTCTATTCCTGTCGACTACTCCTTTATGTGTCTATTTATCTAAAACTAAACAACAATTTAATAGGCATGCAGGAGCATCCGGGTGTACCTTAATTTCATTAGTGCTGAGAAGGAGTCCGTCATTTTTATCTTTTATGTCAGACAATGCAAGCTTCACAACTTTTTTAACAAGATTCCTATCGACAATGCTTGCCTTTGCTATTGCTGAAGCCGGATTGAGCTTGGAGTTTGTTAAGGGGAGGCGAGTCGGGTAAGTTTTTCAAACAGGTTAGGTTGGGTTGCCCCAAAACTACTCATTTATGGATAGTTAGTTTGTCAGATATGATTATAAGCATAAAATGGGTCGAAAGATATTTCTGGCCGTTACAGTGGATGGCAATGTCGATATGCCAACCTGGTGGCAAATCCTCTCATTAATAAATGCACAGCCATCTTCATCCGAGATGCGTTAATTAATGCTTATACCATTCCAATCGATCCTTTTCAATCATCTAGCAATGATCGAAATCGGGCTAAGTAAGAAGTCACTGAAGTATAGTACCTAAAATGCATGTAATCATTACAGAAATTTAGTATTAATTGTCATCTCGTATGTCTTGTTTTGCGTAACGATAAATAATTTTTAAGATATTTAATTCTTTTTAAAAAGAGAAAAGTAAGTTTTTTTAATTTAGATCGAAAAAATGAATCCATATGATTGATTTCATTGGGTGTACTAAATTATAGGTGGGTATTGTACTTTTCTCCTAATTATAAATATTTTTTGGGTAAAATAATATTATAAAAATGTCTCCGATTTACGTGTTGTGCAAACCAAGTCCTTAAATTTGGTACAACTCCCTCCCGTTACTTGTGGTTACACAAACAGTCCGTGGGTTAAATTTGGGGACTGGTTTTGTAAGAAAAAATTCCATATATTATTGAATAAAATAATTTAAGAAATGTTTGTGTCACTAAAAAAAATTCAAGCAAAACCCCACACCTCGCATGGTGGTGCGCGTAAAAAACCACTTGTGATAATGAATAATCGTAACGCACTTTAAATACTGCCTAATATACACGTAGATGTCCACAAATAAAACTAGTAGCCGCTCAACCAGACCGGGCCAAAATGGTCTGTTTTAGTTTGGACAATCCGGTTCGGTCTTGTGTCTGTTCGATCCAATAAGGCCTAAATGCATGGGTTTTTGTAAATCGGACTAAACCAGACCAAAGATAGAAAATACGATGACCGAACTGTAATAGGTTCTGCTCGGTTCGGTTCGGACTGATTTCTACATGATCTGATTCGTGATCCGTTTTGATCACCCCTAACCCGAACTAACATATGCAAATTGATTAGATTTAAGCTAAAGGCAAACTTAAAAACTAACATACCGGAGATAAGGAGTAACGAAGATGCGACATTGTTTAATCGTCTATGTTATTAACTGAAATAATAATAATTAGTTTATAAACAAAATGTTCTTATTATAGTTAGGTATATATAATTAGTGATTAAGCTGCTCACGTGTTAGACATAAATTTTTATCTCATGATGTGTCCATTCAGTCTCATTATATTGAGAACATACTGAAATAATTCAATCACTTTGATTGTACTCCAGTGTGTACACTAATGGATACAAGTGAGAAACTGATGCCTAACAATGGTCAGGCTGTCTCCCAGCTTGAGTATTCTAAGGTTATTGGTTGCTTGATGTATGCCATGACCAGTACTAGGCCTGACATTGCATTTGTTGTAGGTAAACTGAGTAGATACACAATCCTAGTACTCAGCATTGGCAAGCAATTCAGAGAGTACTAAAGTATTTGAAAGGAACAATGGATTATTGTTTGTCTTATACTGGATATCCTTCAGTGTTGGAAGGTTACACTGATGCAAGTTGGATCAGCAATACTGAGGATAATTCATCCACCAGTGGCTGGGTATTCCTACTTGGTGATGGTGCAATTTCTTGGGCATCCAAGAAGCAAACTTGCATTACTGGTTCTACCATGGAATCTGAGTTTGTGGCTCTAGCAGCTGCTAGCAAAGAAGCTGAATGGTTGAGAAACTTGCTTCTTGAGATTCTATTGTGGGTCAAACCTATGGCACCCATTTCTATCCGTTGTGATAGTGAAGTTACATTGGCTAAGGCATATAGCCAGATGTACAATGGTAAGTCTAGACATTTAGGTGTTAGACATAACATGATTCGAGAACTAATCACCAATGGGGTGATTTCAATAGAGTTTGTAAGGTCTCAACAAAACTTAGCTGATTACTTGACGAAGGGATTGGCTAGAGACTTGGTTATAAAGTCTGGTAAAGGGTGGGTTTGAAAGTCCACTCTAGTCACTGAATGCTGTGACACCCAACTCCCTCTTGAGGAAACTTGGGAGCTGAGTTTAATGTGGAAAGCTGAACATTCAGGGGACTGAAGCACATGTATATCATCCCAAGGATGTGCTTGTTTGCTGAAGGAGGATGAAGTTATAAACTTCTCAATGGTTAATGTCTTTGAAAAAGTGTTAAAGCAAGAGCATGATCTAAAGAGGAAACCACCTATGTAAATGTTGAGGTTTCGTCGCCTCATGAAGCATGGACTTGGCTCTTACAACATTTATGAATTTGGATATGGACACATGACTAGTAGTGTCAAGAGTTGTTATGTATTTGAAAACTTGTGTGTATTTTATCTTCAGGTATTTAAAGTAGTTGAAGGGTTCAATTCTTTTTTACACCCTGATTCTCGAATGTTTGAAGAATTGTACTAAGATGGAAATTCAGTCCTTAGGATATTTTCATTGATGCATTGGTTTTGTTAATGTTAATTTTCATGCAAAATGAATTTTACTATATTGGGGAGGATTGTTGTAAATATAGTTCAATTGTGGGTCAATTCATACTGGTGAATGGGTAAGGAGGTACGGAGTGTACACCCATAAGTCCCTGAACACCCTGACTCATATTATGGGTAAAGTTGTTCAGCATTGCTGATGATCTTCAGTGAGTTAAACTCTAGACTGAAGGTATTCATCAGGGAGTATTTCACTGAAGACATGTCTTCAGTATTTACTCATCAATAAGTCTCCTTCAGTACTGATGGCTTCAGCAGGAACACCCTTCAGGGTTTGCTGACGCCTCAGTGGGACTGAAGGATGGACTAATGCTGGAACTGAACAAATATGCTTGTAACGGTCTTTTGACCAATTCAAGTGGAGTTAATGACCACGTTTTGGTCTTGTAACCACTTTCCTGGTATTATGGAGCATATTAAGAGGAAATTAATTGGCCGTTAATTTCTCTTAATATCAATGACTAGGGTTGAGTACTCTACCTATAAATAGGTGATTATAACTTGCATGAAATGGATAAAAAAACAAGAAACACATAACAACAAAAGGGTTAGTGATTTGTGCTTATATCTCTAACAACATTTGGTCTTATCCCAAGTAGGTATTCGTGATACCCAGGCATTAGGGTCGAATAATTTACTTTGGAAAGTGATTACACGATTCCAAGTGATATCCTGTAACCATTGATTTGGTACGTAGCTAGGATTGATTATCTATACCCTGGTTGGGACGAAGTAAACACCAACAAAAAGCAGGGCAAGGGTTATAACTTGTGATTCCGATGGCGAATAACATCAAGACTGCTAAGGTCCATTGGTCTTAATCTGATTTTCTTTTGCTCTTTTTTTATCTTGATTAACCCGATCAAGTGTCGAGTTTGAGATGTCTGTGATTGAACACTGCATTATGAAGTCTGTTGTTGTTTTTCCTTTCATTTATTTTGCTTTACAAACTGGTATTGAAAACGACTCCATGTTTTTAGTTTACATCAAGTATTGTTGTCGCTCTTCATAACACAAAAAAAATTGTCTATTTTATTACACTTTTTATTACACGCTTTTGAATAGTGTTGAAAATATTTTGAGGTTATTAAAAAATATATATACGTGTAAAAAGTTGATTACATAAATAAATGCGAACAAATTTTAAAACATCACATATAATAGTTGCGAATAAAGTCCACAATTTTTAATTTGGAAAATTAGTAACTTCTCCGCACTTTCAAGTGTGGGCTCAATTTTGTTACACCAATATTTCCCATAGTTTCACAAAATGAGGAGCGTAGGAAATATGGGTGTAAAAAAATGTGATCCACACTTTAAATGTCTGAAGAAGTTATGGAATATTTCACACTAAAAGTGTGGACTTTTATTTGCAACTATTATATTTGTGCTTTTTCGAAATCTGTTTACACTTATTTATGTAACTAATTTTTACACAATTATAAATGTAAACAAACCCAAAATATTTTACACATTTATTTGAAGTGCGTAAAAAAATGTGAAAAATACCAAAAAAAATTTGTAGCGAGAACGTAACTAGGGATGAGCATTTCGACCCGAATCTCGAATCCGAGCCCGAACCGTACCGGAAACCATACCGATTCCCGAATCCCGTTTGGTACGGTACCGGAACTACGAAATAAGGTGAAAAAAAATCGGGACCACTAATTCGGTACGGAACCGGTACCAAATCGGAAAATTCCCGATTTCCCGGTACCGAAATCTAAATCTCGTCGGTACGGGATCGATACATAACTTTCTAGATCGGGAGAAAATCGGGAGCATTAAATCAGGACGGGTTCAGGACAGGATTGGTACCGAGCTCATCTCTAAAGGTAACTAATTAGGTTCTAAGTCATACTCAAATATAACACGTACAATATTATATAACAACGATTAAAAAACTCATATGAGAATCCAGGTAGAGTTTACGTTCAATGGTACACAACCAAAATTTCAAGTACACGGGAACACCTCACGCAGTAAAGTAAAAGAAGTTGATTTATCAGCAAAGTGGTGTTGATCATACTGAGTTACCTGTTACTAATGTCATCCATCTTTAGTGTTTGTACTTGAAAATTTGTTAGGTCTTAATAATTTGCTTATTCGATTAATAAAAGGGGGCATGATAAGAATGAAGCAAGCACACGTGCAGATACTTCAAAATGAGAACAGGTGAGATAAAATACGGTTGTGGGGTTCTCGTGATTTCGCTTTAACTGATGGCAGCTATTTCTCTTGGTGCAGTCTACTCGTCTCACTCGTGGTTTATTCTACGAGGTAGAGTTTGTCTAGACCTTCTATTTCCAGTCTCCCGTCTCTTTCTTATCTATACTTCTATACTTCTATACTACTATATAAAGCATTTGGGACCTTATTAAAATAGCAAGGTTGAAAATTCAGACTTTTTTCCTACTAAATAAAGCAAGTTGTGATATTTTCATCAACATTATATATTATAACCCTTTGTAACAACCTTTTATAACAAACTTTTGTAACAACCTACTTAAATAACATTTTTTCTTTAAAATTGAAAAATCTTTTTATTTATTTGTTATCTTTATAATCTAATTTCACCATATTCTCTAAAATTTTATGTTCTTTAATTCAATATCCATTTTGCTATATATTTATTAACTATTATTTTTTTTTTAATTTAGAGTTTTTTTTTAGATTTTTTACAATTTCAACAATACAAACTTAATGATAAGAGATTAATATCTGTTAGTCTAAAAATGATTATTAGTACTCGCCGCCACATTGGGCTGGTCTATGCTAGTAGTGATGATGTTTGTCTACACCGTTGGTTCTTCTTTTGCACTCATTGCAGTGATCATAAGAATTCCCTAAGTGGCGTACGTTCTTTTTATCTCTATGTGGACATACATCTACAGTTATGAAACAAACATTGAAGAAATCTTGTACTTGAATTGGATTAAGAGGTGGCAAAACGGGCGGGCGGGCGGGCTAAACGGGCGACGGGCTAAACGGGCGGCGGGCTAAACGGGCACGGGCTAAACAGGCACGGGCAAAATAGGCGGGCAAAACGGGCGCAAGCTAAAATGAGAAAAAAGACATATAAAAATGTATACTTAAAAAATAAAAATACTTGTTTAAAAGTCGGTGATAAAAACTAAATATAAAATATTCGAGGAGCCTAATTAGTGTTTTACATGTGCGTCCATTATGCCCATAAGTTTATTACATATGCGCCCGTTTAGCCCATTAATAATAAAGAATGGGCAAAAAGTGCCCATCTTTTTTTTGAAAATGGACAAAAAGTGCCCATATTTATCAAAATGTGCAAGATTTGTCACCTCTAGATTAAACTTATAGTACCTAGCTATGCTGCAAAAACAAAGGTATAACTTGGATTTTAGGGTCAAGGAAACTACATTCAAATTTTATAGTCAATGTGACGATTATGAATTCATTCGATCCTATGTACCGTATTTTGTATGTTTCGTATGATGTATCACCACAAGTATAGGATACCTATTGGAACTTGTGTCTGTGTGCGCGCACATAATGGTAGTTATGGAATTTGCAACAAAAAAAGAGATGCATATCAAGAGTTTGCAACAAATTCAACAATCTAACGGCTGAGTCCAGGTACAACTTAGTCAATGTATGAGATGAGTCAGTCCCATAAAATAACAGGCCAAAAAAACTCTCAAAGGAAATAAATCAGTATTACGTCAAATGTTGCACGTTTTGGTTTAAGACTGTGAATTATGAAGCGAAACTATAAGTGTTAACCAGCACCATATCTTTCTTTTTCATATCATCCCCGTCGAAATCCTACTATCATAAACTATACGTATCTCCATCACTATCAAATAACGTGTCAATATCACACCACCTCTACACCCTTACACGCCGCCCACACCTTGCAGGGTGTGAAGCTAACGCCGAGGCTGCATCCTATGTCTTATCAACTCTTTCAGCTAATAACACTACAAGAAAGTTGAGAATAGATGACGGGGGTTTCCCTGGCGACACAATGTCGCTAGGGATAACCACTTTTCCCTGGTGACAACGCTGACGTGGCGGTAAAGTAGATTTACTTTTTGGTCAAAGTTTGACTAGGATTTCCCTGGCGACATGTCGCTAGGGATAATCGGTCCAAAATCAGATACCAAATGAAAGAGCGCGAAATTTTCCCTCCAAAGTTTCCCTAGCGACAAGTCGCCAGGGATACTTTGTCCCAACTTATCCTTGGCGACATGTCGCCAGGGAAAACTCGTCCATCGTATTTAACAAAAAATAAGTTTGCTAATTACCTGTCAAGATTATCCCTGGCGACATGTCGCCAGGGAAACCTTTGCCATTTATGATTAGTTTCATAATTAAACACAAAATGTGTGGCGGCCTTTTACCCGCCAAATCCCAAATGTTTCCCTGGCGACATGTCGCCAGGGAAACTCCCTGTCATATATTTATTTAGTTTTTGCTTGTTAATTATTATTTTAACTATCGATCCGATGTTATTTAATTTTTGCGACGTTTATATAATAAAAATGAGACATTTATAAAACAAATAATTATTTATTCCAATAATTATTATTTTAACTATCGATCCGATGTTATTTTATTTTTGCGACGTTTATATAATAAAAATGAGACATTTATAAAACAAACATTTATTTATTCATAATATTATACATAGCCCTTGTGGAATCAAATGGAAAACTTAAAAACAGACATTACTAATCAACTTAAAGTTCGTGAAGTAGTGCAGCCGATTACTACTCAACGCTAAGATTTTCCATTTCATTTAAAAGCTCATGAAGTATTGCAGCCGATTGACATGCGTGGTCTTCAGGATGCCTTTCCATTTCTAGTCTTGCCTCTAACATCTTTATCTTTAGATCTTTGATCTTGCAATTTGAGCACTCAGTGGGTGCAGATTGAGAAGGACCTGTATAAGAACTTGGATGTGAACCTTGAGGTGTTGAATATCCAGGGGAAGATCTTATACGGAGTTCGAGATCAAAATCATCCTTCCATTTAAAATATTTACATCCATAATCATCTGTTTTTGGCTGTTACAAAGTAAACAAATAACATGACATGTCATTTTAATAATCACACGTATTACATAACTAAAACATTTGATTGTTTACCTTCGAAAAAGGACATCCATAGTAGAGTTTACCAAAGCTATGAGGTTGATGTGACTGTCTCAACACAATATATCCCTTTCTACATATGTACACTTATAAGCTTCACGGGGATCCATCTGCTACCAAATCAGGTGGTGGTGGTGGTGAGTTTGGTAGGAGATGATAAGTGTGTGTGTGTGTGATCTGCTGATGATAAGTGTGTGTGAATCCTTTTATGGTCAAAAAGTTAGGGAAATGGTTAACATTTTCCCGCCAATGTTTTCCCGCCAACGTTTTCCCGCCAATAGTTAAACGTTGGATGTTCAATGGATGACCCGGTTTGTTATGGTTGTACGTTGGATGTTCAATGGATGATCCGGTTTGTTATGGTTATACGTTGGATGTTCAATGGACGACTCGATATGTGTTGGTTACACGTTAAATGTTCAATAAATGAGTCGGCATGTCTTGGTTAGACGTTAGATGTTCAATGGATGAGTCGGTATGCATTTGTTAAACATTAGATGTTCAATGGATGAGTCGGTATGTTTTGGTTACACGTTAGATGAGCTGGCAACATAGCTATGTTGAGCTGGCAAATGACTATACTCGTTGTGTAAGCTATTTTGGTGAGGTTACATCAAATGAAATGCTTCTTTCTTTTGTTCAAACTTACGCGAAAGCTTCTGATATCCCTTATTTATCTCCACCTAATGCTGTTGTTCCTACTATGTCATCCCCGTTAACTAAATCAAATACGTTCTTGTTCAATGGTCCGTTCATTGATGAAGAATATTAACTGATATCAGCAGCGGATGCAGGTTGGTTGCCAGTTGTCTCAACTTTCACTCAGAAGGTTATGACATATGCTTCTCAGTTTAGTGAAGTGATAGCGGACGGGATGTTGTGTGAGAATGAAGAACATGTAACCAAGCTTGGTTAGACGTTAGATGTTCAATGGACGACTCGACATGTGTTGGTTACACATTAGATGTTCAATAAATGAGTCGGCATGTCTTGGTTAGACGTTAGATGTTCAATGGATGAGTCGGTATGCATTTGTTAAACATTAGATGTTCAATGGATGAGTCGGTATGTTTTGGTTACACGTTAGATGTTCATTGGATGAGTCGGTATGCATTTGTTAAACATTAGATGTTCAATGGATGAGTCGGCATGTCTTGGTTACACGTTAGATGTTCATTGGATGAGTCGGTATGCATTTGTTAAACATTAGATGTTGAATGGATGAGTCGGCATGTCTTGGTTACACGTTAGATGTTCAATGGATGACCCGGTTTGTTATGGTTATACGTTTGATGTTCAATGGATGATCCGGTTTGTTATGATTATACGTTGGATGTTCAATGGACGACTCGACATGTGTTGGTTACACGTTAGATGTTCAATAAATGAGTCGGCATGTCTTAGTTACACGTTAGATGTTAAATGGATGAGTCGGTATGCATTTGTTAAACGTTAGATGTTCAATGGATGAGTCGGTATGTGTTGGTTACACGTTAGATGTTCAATAAATGAGTCGGCATGTCTTGGTTACACGTTAGATGTTCAATGGATGACTCGACATGTCTTGGTTACATGTTTGATGTTCAATGGATGAGTCGGTATGCATTTGTTAAACGTTAGATGTTAAATGGTTACCGAATTAGAATAAATCGAGAAACTAAACGGAATAAATCAGAATGAATTTAGAAATTAAACTGACCGGGATGATATAGTTATTTTATAAATAATAATAATTATTTTATAAATTGTAATAATAATAATTATTATTTCATAAATAATAATAATAATTATTATTATTTTATTACTAATTATAATAATACGTAAGTAACAAGAAATTTTATTTTCACAAAAATTATCCCTTGCGACATGTCTGACTATCCCTGGCGACATGTCACCAGGGATAGTTTCCCTGACGACATGTCGCCAGGGAAACTTGGGATCACTTGACTTTCTAAAAAGTCAGCCAAGTTTCCCTGGCGACATGTCGCCAGGGAAACTTGGGCTCACTTGACTTTCTAAAAAGTCAGCCAAGTTTCCCTGGCGACATGTCGCCAGGGAAGGTTTGGGAGATACGACAAAAGTAATAGGTACGTGTATATGCGTTGAAAAGTCAAAGGTATCCCTGGCGACATGTCGCCAGGGAAACTTCGTCACACCCCTCCAAAATGTTTCAATCACGCGCGCTTTTGGCTAAACGACAAAAGTCGAAAGTATCCCTGGCGACATGTCGCCAGGGATTGTCGCCGGGAAAAAAAAACCCTTTATTGACCAGATATCCTTATCTTTTCTCACAACACTTTTTAAAAATAAAACTTCATCTCCTTCGCTGTTGCTGCTGTATCACCACCACCACCACTCTCCTCCACACCCTTCGCTGCTATATCACCACCACCACCACTCACCACCACCACTCACCATCACTCTCCTCCACACATGCACACGTGCACTCACCACCACTCACCACCATCTCCAGTCGCCAACACCACCACCACGCCATCTACATTCACCGGCATCACCACCACCGCAATATATATTAAGGTTTTTTATATAATTTATATTGTAATTGTTAAGGTTTTTTTTTATATAATTTTTTTATAATTTATATTGTAATTGATTTTTTTATATAACTTATATTATAATTGATAGTATATTTGGTTTTGTTTTTACATATCTGGTCACCGCAGCTGAGTCCCGACCGTAGCCGAGCCCGACCACAGCCGAGACCCGATCGCAGCCGAGCCCCGACCACACCCGCGCCCCGACCACAGCCGAGACCCGACCACTATTTAACGGTATGTTTTTTAACTTTTAATTTTAATTGATAATACATATTGTTTTTTTTAGTTTTTTTTAGATTCCCTGGCGACATGTCGTCCGGGATGTTTAAACTTGTTAATTTTTTTAAACGTAAATCCAAACACTCCTTATGTTACCTATTTGATGAGAATAAATTCTAATAATCTTTTTTGGATAAGCTGATTTCAAACAGGTTAACCTGGCTTATCAGAATAAGCTGTTTGATAACAGCTTATCCTAATAAGCTTATCAGGATAAGCTGTTTGATAACAGCTTATCCTGATAAGCTTATCAGAATACGCTGTTTAAAAACAGCTTATCCTTATAAGCTTATCAGAATAAGCTGCTTATTCTGATAAGCTTATCGGGATAAGTTGTTTTCAAACAACTTACTTTGATAAGCTTATCGGGATAAGCTGTTATCAAACAACTTATTCTAATAAGCTTATCAGAATAAGCTGTTTGAAAACAGCTTATTCTGATAAGCTTATCGGGATAAGCTGTTTTCAAACAGCTTATTCTGATAAGCTTATCAGAATAAGCTGTTTTTATTATATGATATAAATGTTTTATTGGACTAAGCCTTAGGAATGTTTTAGGATTTTAGCGATTAATTTCGGAAAATTCCCGTCTGAAATTGATCAACCTATAGAAAACCCGTCCGAAGTTAATTTATTAGGAACTAACTTCGGAAAGTCCCCTGTTTGGGACTGCTTTTTGAATGTTTTGTCTCATTTAGGATATGAATGCGTAAAACCGATTTAGTATTTGAGATGATTTTGACAGTGTTTCTCCTTTACTCCTACGAATATGTCTTTAAACACATATTTGGGGAGTTGAGGGGAAATGCTGCCGAAATTTTCTCAAATAGTAAATCGGTTATACGCATTCATATATGAGACGAAACATTCAAAGGGTGGGTTAGGATTGCCTTCCATAGTTGCACTAGGTGAACATACTATTTTATATACTTGATAATTATATCTTTTAATAAATATTATTATATAATTATATACTTTATAAATAATAATTATATATTTTATAATTATTTTTTATAATTTGATATAATACATATTATTATTTATGAAATATATAATAATTATTTTTTTAAATTCCTTGTGTTAATTAAGTTGCATATAATAACTAAATGTATCGTTAAAACACAGTTATGGTACTCATTGATAAGAGTTGGACACGGTTAGAGCGTCATCAGCCAGAATATATATTGGGTCTTGCCAGTTTTGTCAAGCATTCTAGGAAGTTAGTGAATCGTTTGAATGAGATACCATGTCCATGCAAGCGTTGTCGAACAAGACTCCTGGTAGATATTGACCTTCTTTCGAACCACGTTATGAAGTCCGGGTTAGACAACAGTTATACAACATGGGTACACCATGGTGAACCGGCTCCTCCTACACCTACACCTCCTCCACCACCACCACCACCGCCACCACTGCCAATAATAGATAACACAAGACAACCTTTTATAACTAACATGACATGGTTACTTGATGATCTTACCTATATGCCTCCGGACTATATTCCTCCTCCACCTCCTCCCAACTCAAGTAACAGACGGACTCAAGCTAACGAGTTTGAAGAGTTATATCGTAGTGCAAATGAGCCGCTGTACCCTGGTTGTGTAGAAGCGACTCGATTAGACTTCATGGCAAAGTTTACACATTATAAGGCCAAAGGTAAAATCACCGATACCATATTCAGTGATATTCTAGAGTGGTTCCAAACTATCTTTCCCCCAACCAGAGGATTCAAGCTCCCACCGTCATACTATGCAATAAAGAAGACATTTAAAACGATCGGGTTAGGGTACGATTCGATACATGCTTGTGAACACAATTGTTGCTTATTTTGGGAAGGATACGTCGATTTGGATTTCTGTCCGGTGTGTAATACAAGTAGATGGAAAGACACTAACACGTCGGGGAAGAAAGTTCCTAAGAAGGTGTTGCGTTACTTTCCGATCATTCCTAGACTACAACGTTTGTACAAGTCTAGTAAAAGTGCAAAGGATATGATTTGGCATGCTACTGGAAAGTGTACGGAGCCCGGTAAGATGCAACACCCGTGTGATGGTGCGGCTTGGAAGAAATTTGATGCCAAGTATGGTGATTTTGCAGCAGAACCAAGAAATGTTCGATTAGGGTTGGCTGCTGATGGTTTCAATCCATTCGGCAACCTTAGTCAGACTTACAGCATGTGGCAGGTGATATTGACAACATACAACCTGCCTCCGTGGTTGTGTATGAAAGAGAGTTCTTTAATGCTGACGCTGTTAATTCCTGGCCCTAAATCCCCGGGCAAGGACATTGATGTTTACTTGAGACCTTTAATTGATGATCTAAAACTTTTATGGGATGGTGTGAGTACTATAGACCAAGCTACAGGCGAGGCATTCACCATGAGAGCGATGCTTTTATGGACCATCAATGATTTTCCGGCTCGAAGTAGTTTGTCTGGGTATAGCTGTGACAATCCGTCAATTTACGATTGATATTTTATTCTCAAATATTATTTGAAAATATTATTTTAATGTTACAATATGAACTCACTTATTTTTGGGAAGAAATTTGGAATTACGTCTTGGAGTAGCATCGACTACGTCTAAACCGGAGGATTCTACGTTACGTGCTTACGTTTACATACACCGTCTTTGGTGACAGTCCGACATTTCAGAAAATAAATTTATTTGTGAATATTATTTTGGAGTTTTAAATTTGTGTTGGTTCATAAACTCACAAATTTACGAGAAGAGATTAGGACTTACGATTTTATTTTAACGTCCTTTACGACTAAACCGGAAACCCTAGGATTACGTATTTACGTTTTCGAACTCCGTTTTTGATGAGACAATTTTTATTGGATTCGTTTTGTGACGGTGATTCATAATTTATAAAAACGTTTTTCGTAAAACGACCCGAGGGCACGCAAATCAAGGAAACTAGAATCGAGGAGTACCCGTAATTAAATGGGGATGAGACAAGTGGGACACTTGTCCCACCCCCATCAAAACCGGCCCTAACTAGCTAGCTAACACACTTGATGTGTCAAGTGTAAGCTAACTTCACCACTTGTCACACAAGCTTAAAGTTTAAGCTTTCCACCCACCAAAACCACTAGCTAGTTTCACTTCCACCATTTGCAACATGCAAACCACACATATTTTCTCTCTACCCTCTTGTAAATGCCGTCCCATCCTCACCCACAAACACCATTTTGATCAAAAATTAACCATGGAATCCTATGTTATTTCTACATATGTTGAAACCCTCTTGAAGCTCTCTTGAATGGTGGTGATTATAACATCCATGGAGGAGTTTTCATAGTGTCTTGAGGCTGATTTTCCACAAGGTATACATGAAGAATGGTGGTCTTGAAGAAGGTCTTGGTGCATCACAAGTATCTCCATCAAAATCCATGTTTTGATCAACCTACATCATCTTGGTGGTATAAAGATTGTCCTCCTCATTTTCTTGTTATTTTGATTATGTAAACATGTATTTTATTTCCTATTGTATATGTATATTATGATTATATGATGATAAAAATGTTATGTGGGGATTTGGTGTTGATAAACATGATTAAAAAGGTGAAAAACCATAAGAAACAAGGTTAAAATCTTGGTTAAATTTGTTGGCTGTATAAAACAGTAAAGAAACAGGTCATGGACTGATAAAATGATGAAGTAGAATGGATTTACAGTAAGCTATGAGTCTTGTACACATGTGAGAGTTGGCCATTGAAACTAGGATTTTATATGTTTAGCAATGAATGTTCGTTTTTCCTCGATTCGACTCGAATTTGATTTCTGGTTTAACGTATCGACTTAACTTTGTTCTTGGTGAATAAAACTTGATTGGTATCTATTTTTAATTAAAAGCACGTAAAAAGATAAAAATATTAAACTACGTAAAATACTTACTAATGCTAAAAACAAATTGCAAATACCGCAGGTAAAAATCACAAAGTAAAAATATTAAATGCGCAAGTAAATGTAAACGAGGATTATTAAAATACTAAATGAAAATGACAAATAAAAATGCAAAATACTAAAATGCCTAAAAGGTAAATGCAAAATTTATTCTAAAAATGTAAAAAATATTTTTTTATACTTTATAAATTTTCTATTTATTTATTTATGAAAACTATTTATCTTTATTAAAAATCTAAAATCTATTTTTTTTTCTATTATTTTTTTTTATTTTTAAAACTTAAAAGTGGAATGAAATGAATTGAAACTAAACACTACCCTTTTTTTTAATATAGACGTAGACCTTTTTTTTTATCTAAACAAAACGCATCCTATTTTTTTTTCGTTTCTTACTAACGTAGGCCCAAAAGTAAGAGGGAAAGCCCAAAGTTAAAAAAAAACAAACGCAGCTTACGGAGAAAAGAATACGCAGCCTCTTTTTTTTTAATTTAAAACAGCGACTGTTTTTCAATTACTTAAAATGAACAAATTCTGCGAATACAGGGACTAAAATGCAATTTTCGACAAGTTAAAAAGCAAAAACGGGCTGAAGGGGTTTAAGGAGCTACTTTGAACTTATTTTCGAACCAAATTACATCGTTTTCGTTCCTGAATGTTCGTAATTGAAAGAAAGCTATGGAAAATAAGTTTGAACTTATGAGATAAGCTGGAAGTGCTTTTTCAAAAATCGAGCTTATACAAAAAGTTTGTTTTGAGCTTATGGCTTACTTTTAGAAGCTGAAACTTTGCAGGACTTAATAAGAGCTGAGAAAAACAAGTTTCATTCAAAGAAATTCTCGAAAAGCTAACAGGATAAGCAGTTTCAAGTAAAACCAAAATGTGCTTATTATTAAGCACTTGACCAAATTTCGACTTTTTCGAAAACTTTTTTTTTTCTGACTAAAAACTGATTACGAGCTATATTATGACAACCTTTGTGGAGTGAAACCAGCTAGAAACAACAAAATTAGCGAATCAGAAAAGCTATGACAGAAAACTATCCTATATCAAAACAGTGGCTAGATGACCAACTTTTGGGCTAATTAGCTACTTATCAAATAAGCTAGAGTGAAAACGCTTAACTAAAAAGTTAAAACCACTAGTTCAGGCTATCTAGAATGCTAAATTACTCTTCCTAATTCCTAATGAGCTGTGAGAAAAGTGATGATGAATAAGGCTATTCAGACAGAAATTTAGACCCGCACTATTTATATGCCGTTTGCCTCTTTGACCTTCCTAGCTGACTTTTATGAGCTGGTTAGTACTACTTTTAGGCTACCAAATGAGATGCAAATAAATTCGGATCTGTACCAACACAATAAACTATCCTCAACAGCTTATCCAAACACCCCTTAAAAACAGAATGAAAACTTAAACTTATGAAACTGATTTCTATCGCTTGGAGATGTACCTTTCAGTGCTTAACAAGTGAGTTTAAACCTATATAATCAGATAATAAGCAATGAGAACTGAGTAAAAGGCTAACAAAGAAAATGACCAAAATATTTTTGTATTTTTTTTTTATTTATGACAGAAAATAGAAATAAACAGTTTAAGCTACTAAAATAAACTCAAAAGCAATAAAAGGCAAATCACATATTCAGAATAAGCAGGTAAGCCGCATATAAGCATAAATGATAAGCTATGATTTAAACTAAGGTTTGAGAGGAAAAGTAAATAAGTGCATAAACCTTAAACACAAGCTCCTATCCAAAGTAGCCTTTGCACAAGGCCTGAATCTTCAACCCACTATATGATCAACTTATAAATCAGCTTATTTCAAGCTTATACCCACTGTTCATCCACACCTTGGATGAGGCAGCCTTCTTTTCGTTCCTTGAGTCTTTTTTATGTGATAAAAATAACTTTCCTTAGTGTTTTTAAACAAATCTCACATAGGCTTGTTAAAACTTATGTGAGAGTGATTATGAACTCAAAAAATGGCTTATTCAAAGAGATTATAGCTGAGATTTAAGGCAGAAATTAATAAGAAACTTAAGGACAAATTAAAGAGCACTTTTGATACTGAAATCAAACTTTTCATTAATCATTAAACATTACAAATTAAAAACATGACAAGAAAAACAGAAATTAAAAATAAGTTCTACTAAGGAAAAATTACACACTTTCAATGAGAAAACTATAAGTATTTATAGAACATCCAAGGCTTCTAGGTGAAGTTTTCCAGCTCATCTTCTCTCTCCAAGGGTTTCTCTATGAACCGTTTGATCAAGCTTAAAATTTAAGCACATTTGAAGGCCGTTGATCTTTTTCTTGCTTTCTCTTTCCTGACACGGATTGCCAGCGTGGCATTCGTTTTGGCAACCTTTGTGTTTCTTTTGCACTAACTTTAGTGCAAAGATCCCAAAAAGTTGTGTTTCTTTCCTTGGGAGGTTTGGATCGCCAGTGTGGCAGTAGGTGATGTGGACTTGGGGCATGTGGGATTCTCTTATTGGTGGGTTGGAAGTGGATTGATGTGAATTAATTAGGTTATTACCCTTTCAGGTAAAAACCCCTCTTCTTGTTCTTTGTCTGGTAAAAAGGAAGGGGGAGGGTGAACAGTAAAACTTCCCTCCCTTTTTATTACTTCTTTATATAGTTTGACTTTCTTTGACCTGGCCATCTTTCTCCCTTTTGGCAAAACTGGCCCTTGTGGTTAGTATACTTTGTTATGTTGTATAAAATGCTTCCAAGACTTGTATAAAGTATAGGAATCTTTCATTTTGGCCCCTGATTTTTGGATATTGGCGAATCTAGTCCCTCAACATTGTAACATCTTGATTTTTGGCACATGTCTTTCATATATCTTCATTTCTAATCCTTGATCTTTCCAATTTTTACACTTTTGGTCCTTGTCTCCAACAAATCTTCATTTTAGACCCTTGAACTTTGTAATTTTTGCACTTTTGGTCCTTTGACTTTGATTTTGTCTCTTTCCTTGACTTTTCTTCAATAAATGACCGTGAAATCCCGTGTTTTGTTTCCTTTTGATCAGTTGTACCTATTTAACACAAAAACACAAAACCACGCGTAATTCCGACATTTACGATACTAAACACATGATTAGGTCTCGTTTTTACTTGATTTTAGTGGCAAAAGGATAAGTGTTTACACACTTATTAAATCCCCTACACTTGACCATTGCAATGACCCCATGCAATGCATAGTTATAAATCATAAGTTACATTTTTCTCATAATCAATCCATCTCGGCCTTTATTATAATTACTACTACGACGAAAAAAAATAAAACTTTTAAAGGAAACAAAAGCTATAACAATTTATTAGCTTGGAAATTATTAGATGGAAGAAACTCGTAAAGAAATCTAAGACTTAGACTAGGGCTTTGGTGTCATGAATATTAATCACCCTCAAGTTTCACGTTCCCCATACCAAGCTTAAAAACGAGATCATTGTTATTACAAGTTAGCACAACAAACACTTGCTCAAGTGGTTTAGTTAATCACTTAGACCCCCTTATTCCTATGGTGTATCTCTTATATTTTATTTTTGTCTTGAATGATCACGAGGATGCATTTTTGACTTATTTCGATAATTTATTTAGGCCGAAAATAAAGTGGGACGATTTAATCAATAGTTAGCTAAAGGACAAAATCTTTTAAAACTGCTTCTCGAAACCTCAAAAAGTTCATATCTTGGCATAACTCGTTTCATGATTTGAGACCTTTCTCGGACCGATATTTGGCTTGTACTTCAAACTTCAAATCTTGAGAGACGATCTTGAAATTATGGTCTTCTCTTCATTTTGGTATACATCTTCATAAGGAGTGAAAGATGCTTCAAACGTTGACCACGACTTCTTCATTTATCCTCTTCTTTATTTAGGATTTTGATATACAACGATCCGCCTCCTTTTCGGACTTGGATCTATTTATCCTCATACCTTGTTAAGGTCTTTTTGGATAGACTTCTCCATGATCTTTAGGGGAGTAATTGCTTCTCGTCGTGTGTCTTGATCCTTCATATTGATTCGGATTAATGATCTTCACATCATCTTAGGATCTTTAGCAAAAAGTGAATCCTCATGCCTTGTTAGGGCCTTTTTGGACTCGGGTATCCTCATGCCTTGTTAGGGCCTTTTTGGATAAGCCAATCTTCGCGTCCCGTTTCAATAAGTTATGCCTTGGCTATGAACTCTAATTAATACCGAGCAACTTTTAAACGATCCTGTGCTAGAAGCTAAGTAACCTTTTAAATCGTACAACCTTATTTATTGCAAATATATATTAACAAGTGATGGGAGAAAAAGCTCATAACTAACTCACATAAGTTAATGAAAGAATACCGAACTTATAATTAACTCTATCATCTCTCGTTCTCCACAATTTAAAATCTCAAGGAATGAGACTCGTGGATGCTTAGCCTAATTAAACCAATTAAGGTACATATGGTTAAGGATACTAGCTAGAGTAAACTTAGATAACTAAACTCGGGTTGAGTCAAAATATTCACAACGGGCCTAATATATCAAAGATATCTAAACTTGTTAAAACCATTTTATTTATTTATTTATTTTGACTTTATTCTTGAAATGGAAATTATAATGATGCGATAATAAAAGGAAAGAAAATAAAAATACTACTAGGCCAAAATAGATCAAAAATTTGAAAAACGTTGAAAAATTTTTAAAATTTTCCGGTAAATTGGGGTCAAATTCATGGAAAAGGCCACTAAAATTCGATAGAAAGCCCCCCTACACTTAACATAAACATTGTCCTCAATGTTTAAGCATGTGGGAGAATAAACTCCCCTACACTTAGGACATTGAGTACGTTGTTTAAAATCGAGCTAAGGAAGGGACAACTAAAGTGATTACATTTATTCGTTTTATTTATATACAAGTATGAATCACAATAGTTATGATAGAACCGGGTACACGGGAACACGGGATCACGGGTCTCATCAAAAGTACCAAAAGTGGATCATCAAAGCACATGTCCCTGCACACAATCACCACACACAAACAACCTACTTGGCTCCCCCCTACACTTATTGGTGGACAATGGATGAAGGCGAAAAAGGGTGGAAAGGATGGTAAAGGTAAAAATCTAACCTAGTTATACGATGCTTGATTTATTTATCACGAGTCTCTAGCTCGACTCGATTTCCCGAATTAATTCAAGGGAAATGTGGAGAGGGATGGAATCATCTCGTGAGAGATGTCCTCTCCATAGTACAACTTAACCCGTTGGCCATTCACCTTAAAGTTGGGACCATTTGGTTGGGATAACTCAATGGTGCCATAAGGGAAGACTTGGGCCACGGTGAATGGACCGGACCAACGGCTCTTAAGTTTACCCGAAAAGATTTTCAACCGAGAGTTAAATAATAAAACTTGATCACCAACATGGAACTCTTGGTTTTTAATCTTGGAATCATGAATGAGCTTAGTCTTCTCTTTGTAGATTAATGAATTTTCATAAGCCTCATTCCTAAGTTCATTGAGTTCATTGAGTTGGATTTTCCTATGATCACCGGCTTTGTTTATGTCAAAATTAGCCCATTTCAAGGCCCAATAAGCCTTATGCTCCAACTCAATGGGGAGGTGGCACGCCTTTCCGTACACGAGGCGATAAGGGGTACAACCTATAGGTGTCTTATAAGCGGTACGGAAAGCCCACAAAGCATCATCTAATTTATCGGCCCATGAGGCACGATGCTCTCCCACGGTTCGTTCTAAGATTCTCTTAAGACCACGGTTAGAAACCTTAGCTTGTCCATTAGTTTGAGGATGATATGCGGTGGAAAGTCGGTGATTGACACCATACTTAGCCATGACTCGTGCGAATTGATCATTGCAAAAATGAGTCCCGCGATCACTAATAATAGCACGAGGCACACCGAAACGAGCAAACAATTGTTTCAAGAAGTTAACAACCACCCTCGCATCGTTAGTAGGTAAAGCCTTTGCTTCAACCCATTTTGATACGTAGTCAACGGCTACGAGGATGTACTTGTTTCCCTTCGATGATGGAAACGGCCCTATAAAGTCGATGCCCCATACGTCAAAGATTTCACACTCTTGGATGAAATTTTGAGGCATCTCATCTTTATGTGTGATCTTGCCTTGCCTTTGGCAAGCATCACAATGTTTAACCATTTCATGTGCATCATGATAAATGGAGGGCCAATAGAATCCGGAGTCGAACACTTTTTTAGCGGTGTAATTAGGACCAAAGTGACCACCGGTGGGTCCTTTATGGCAAGCTTCAAGGATTTGTAAAGCCGCCGGCCCATCAACACATCTACGAATGATTAAATCCGCACATTGCTTGAAAAGATAAGGGTCGTCCCAATAGTACATTTTGACGTCCTTGAAGAATTTTTTCTTTTGTTGGGACGTTAACCCTTCGATAAGAACACCACCCGCCAAATAGTTTGCAATGTCGGCAAACAATGGGGTATCATCAAGATTGGAATTAATAGACATTAAGGTCTCAAGGGGAAAGGATTCATTAATCTCTTGATTTGGAGATTCCCCTTGATACGGATCCTCAAGTCTACTAAGGTGATCCGCGGCTAGGTTTTCCGCTCCCTTTTTATCACGAATTTCGATTTTAAATTCTTGTAGGAGCAAAACCCAACGAAGGAGTCTCGGTTTAGCATCTTGCTTGGTCAACAAGTATTTCAAGGCGGAATGGTCGGTGTAAACGATGGTGGTGGAAAGCACAAGATAGGGGCGGAATTTCTCAAAAGCTTACACTACAGCTAAAAGCTCTTTTTCGGTAGTGGTATAATGTAATTGAGCCCCCGTCATTGTCTTACTAGCATAATGAATGGGTTGGAAATGTTTGTTAACTCGTTGACCTAAAACCGCTCCTACCGCGAAATCACTAGCATCGCACATGAGCTCGAAAGGTAACTCCCAATTTGGGGAGACTAAGACCGGTGCCTTAGTTAATTTACCTTTAAGAAGTTCGAAAGAGTCGAGACAATCTTGAGAGAAGATGAAAGGAGCATCCTTTTCTAAGAGATGAGTCATTGGACGAGCTATTTTCGAGAAATCTTGGATGAAACGTCGATAAAATCCCACATGGCCTAAAAAACTTCTAACTCCTTTGACGGTGGTAGGCGGAGGTAACTTAGCAATGACGTCAACTTTAGCACGGTCGACTTCGATACCGGCTTTGGAAATTTTGTGACCGAGGACGATGCCTTCTTTTACCATGAAATGGCATTTTTCCCAATTAAGAACGAGACGAGTGTCTTCACACCGTTGGAGCATACGTTCTAAATTAGCAAGGCAAGAAGAGAAAGAATCACCATAGACCGAGAAATCGTCCATAAAGACTTCCATAGTTTCTTCAACCATGTCATGAAATATCGCCATCATACACCTTTGGAAAGTCCCAGGAGCATTGCATAAGCCGAAAGGCATTCTTTTGTAAGCAAATGTTCCATAGGGACAAGTGAATGTGGTTTTCTCTTGGTCTTTTGGATCGATAGGAATTTGAAAATATCCGGAAAAGCCATCTAAGAAACAATAGAAATCATTACCCGCTAAACGCTCGAGCATTTGATCCATGAAAGGAAGAGGGAAATGATCCTTACGAGTGGCATCATTGAGCTTACGATAATCGATGCAAACTCGCCAACCCGTTACAAGTCGAGTAGGAATCAACTCGTTGTTTTCGTTGGGAACCACGGTGATTCCGCCTTTCTTAGGCACACAATGGACGGGACTAACCCATGGCGAATCCGAGATAGGGTAAATCATTCCGGCATCGAGAAGTTTGATAACTTCTTTCTTAATGACTTCATGAATTTTTGGATTAACCCTTCTTTGATTTTGGATTGCGGGTTTAAAGTCATCTTCCATGAGAATTTTATGAGTACAAAAATTAGGATCAATTCCGCGAATGTCGGAGATTTTCCAAGCAATTGCTTTCTTATGATTCTTAAGCACATCGATAAGTCGGGATTTTTCATCTTCTTTTAAGTCCTTAGCAATAATGACGGGCAACTTATTATCCTCCTCTAAGAAAACGTACTCTAGATGAGACGGCAAATCTTTAAGCTCTAAATCCGGCGGATTGTCAATGGAAGGCTTAGTCAAAGTAGGATCATTGTTTGTAACTTCTTTAGGAGTAGGTGGAGAGATATTGTCCTCATTGAGAAGTCTCTCAATAGTACTAATGTCTTCATCCCAATTGGTGGGAGAATTATCATAGTTAATCTCGAGAGGACCCAAACTAGCTTCAAACTCATCTAAGTCACTTTCTCCAAATGGAGTCAATGAAGGAGCAATAGAAGCTATGGTCTCAACATGAGGTAAAGGAGAAATCCCGCTCTTACAAGCCTCATGAAAATGTTCTTCGCATGCTTCGTCAAGCACATCGATGAAATTCACGGATTCGGGCTCATTGGGAAGTTTGGAAAGTTTACCCATGTTAAAGACGATTTTGTCATCCCCGACCCTCATGATAAGTTCACCCGCGGCTACATCGATTAATGTACGCCCGGTTCTCAAGAAGGGTCGTCCCACAATTAAGGGAACACGGGGATCCATTTCATAGTCGACGACGACGAAATCGGCGAGAAAAGTGAATTTGTCGACTCCTACGAAAACATCCTCGGCTATCCCCACCGGATAAGCAACCGTACGGTTAGCTAATTCCAATGTCATACGAGTGGGGACTAGCTCGGGTAAAGATAATTGTTTCCACATGGACAATGGCATAAGATTGATACTCGCTCCGAGATCCGCCAAGGCCATACAATTCTCAACACCCGGAAAATTCCAAGGAATAAGGAATCGACCGGGATCTCCTAACTTAACCGGTAATTTTCTCAAAAGAACCGCGGAACAATTCTCATTCAATTGGGTATTGGCAATATCAAGCAACTTTTCCTTATCACTTAAAAGATCCTTAAACATCTTAGCGTACTTAGGCATGTGAGCGAGCGCCTCGGCAAAGGTGATATTAAAATTCAATTGTTTGAACATTTTTAGGAAGTTCGAAACTTGAATATCATCCTTATTCTTCAATTTCTCTTTCCGCAACCTTGAGGGATAAGGTATATTAGGTTGAGATGAAGGCTTTGGAGTGGATTGCTCACTCACATCCTTTGGAGGAGGAGGAGGAGGAGTAGAAATAGAAGGTGAAGGAACTGGTTTTGGAACCGAAGGTAGGGTATAAAATTTGGGTATCGGTGGAACATAAGGTGTAGATGAATGCATAACGGGAGGTATGTCACAAGTGGAAGAAGAAGGAAGTTGTGTCGAAGAAGGAATCTCGGGTCCTTGGTTAGGTGGGGAAGGTTCTACGGTGATCTTACCGCTCCTAGTAGTGATAGCATTAACATTAGCCCTAGGATTGGTCACGGTGTTCGAGGGAAGGGTACCTTGGGGACGAAAGGTTTGAATCATAGTCAAAAACTTCTTATCGGTCGATTCTTGCATCTCTCTCATCATTCGTTCATGGTCGGATAATTTTTGTAAAACCAAGTCCATTTGAGGATTATGCATGTTCATTTGATTATAACCTTGATTAAATCCTTGATTTTGAAAACTTTGGTTATTATATCCTTAATTATTTAACCCTTGGTTTTGCCCTTGAAAATTCCCTTGATTTTGATTAAAACCCCGTTGATTAGTATTTCCTTGAAAATTACCCCGTTGAGGACCTTGGTTCCTATTTTGGGCGGGTGGGGGTGGTCTTTGTGGTGCTACAAAACCGGGGGAGCCAAATAGATATTAGACTTGTAAGACAAATGGTTAACATCAACATTTGGTTTGAATTGAATCCGATCAATTTCATTGTTGTTATAAGCATAAACTTCTTATTGTTTATTGTAAACCTTGTCACAATTATAGTACGAATGTGGTCCACCACAAGTTTCACACGTTTCACTTTTTTCTTTCACGGCATGAACATGTGTAGTGAGGGCGTCGGTTTTTAAAGCGAGTGTCTCAACAAGCGAAGTAAGTTTATTAATTCGATCATTCACCTCAATATTACTCGTACTAGCACTTGCCATATTAGCCCTAACACTTTTGGTTTGCACTTTTGCTTTGTTCTCAATAATGGCCCAAGCCTCGTTCATTGTTTTCACAAGAATATTGCCCCCCGCGGCACTATTAAGTGAGTCTTGGTCGTTTAGAGTTAAACCATTATAAAATGTGTTGATTTGATGAACTTTAGTAAAACCGTGTTGTGGACATTTTCTCAAAAGATCTTTAAAACGATCCCAAGCCTCACTAAACGTTTCCCCATATTTTTGCTCAAAATTGATTATTTCATTCCTTAAGGACGTGGTCCGTGATGGTGGGAAAAAGTAGTTAATGAACTTGGTATCTAAGTCGATCCATGTTGTAATACTTTGGGGTGGTTCCTTATCAAGCCAAATCCGGGCTTGTCCCTCGAGGGAAAAAGGAAAAAGTTGGAGGCGAACGGCCTCTTGGGGCACCCCATTGTATTTGACGGTATTAGCTAATTGGATGAAACGTTTGATATGAGCGTGTGGGTCATCATTAGTACGGCCTAAAAATGGTGTAGCGGAAACCATTTGAATGAAACCCGATTTAAGTTCGAAATGATTAGCTCTAATATTTGGCACCACAATCGCGTCATCGTTTCCTTCAACGTGAGATTGTAGAATCTCAATCATTGGTCGATTATCCGTTGCCATCGTATTGTTGAAAGCTCGATTCTCGGGATCGGCTTTAATGACGGTCTTTTTGTTTTTCTTCTTCTTCTTTTTAGAAGAATTGGAAGTATTTGGTACACCAATCGGTATGTATGTATGCGCGCGAGTGCGCATACAATTAAAACTTTGGAATGAGGTAGGTGACCTCGGTCGACTTTGAGAGGAAAAGGATTTTCCCTCTCGAGGAGCAATATGAAAAAGCTACAAAAATATATACGTAAAATACTACTTGAGTTGGCAAACCAATAATCGGTCGTCCCTCTCAATATACGCACAAGCGAGCGGGGAAACGAGGTGGCACAAAGCACTTAAAAACCTTTTTCCTTAGACGGCCTTTTATAGCGCGTCGCCTTATACCCACCTTATAGTTTGTATATGTCGAGTTCAAACGTCTTACTAGTATTTATCTATTTTGCCCTTTTTTCTCGTTATGGATTCGAATACAATAGTTAGGTGATGAAATCCCAACTAAGGCCTTATTTGATAAGTAGGTAATTTATTGTGCTACGTAATATAATATAGTAAAAGAAAAATCTTTTTGTATTTTTTAAAGAAAAATATATATTCACAAGAAAAATCGAAAGAAATCGAATCGAAAATTTAACACTAATACGTAATATTTTTGGTGTAATACTTTTAGGAAAAAGTATTACTTTTGATTTTTTTAATTTTTTTGGTGCAATTCTTAGGAAAGAAATTGCTTTTGTGATTTTTTTAATTTTTTTGTATTTTTAAATTTTTGATTTTTTTGTGTTTTTGATTTTGTTGCAAGAAACGTAACGTTCAAAAAGAACGGATCCCAAAATCCAAACGTCTTCACGAAAAATCGTCAATCGTACGAGCGAAGCGGCTGCGGCGCCAA
This sequence comes from Glebionis coronaria, assembly GCA_025667525.1. Lineage (NCBI taxonomy): Eukaryota > Viridiplantae > Streptophyta > Magnoliopsida > Asterales > Asteraceae > Glebionis > Glebionis coronaria. The sequence goes on along the minus strand of CM046879.1, from coordinate 602,121,249 downwards.
TTTGAAACTAGGATTTTATATGTTTAGCAATGAATGTTCGTTTTTCCTCGATTCGACTCGAATTTGATTTCCGGTTTAACGTATCGACTTAACTTTGTTCTTGGTGAATAAAACTTGATTGGTATCTATTTTTAATTTAAAGCACGTAAAAAGATAAAAATATTAAACTACGTAAAATACTTACTAATGCTAAAAACAAATTGCAAATACCGCAGGTAAAAATCACAAAGTAAAAATATTAAATGCGCAAGTAAATGTAAACGAGGATTATTAAAATGCTAAATGAAAATGACAAATGAAAATGCAAAATACTAAAATGCCTAAAAGGTAAATGCAAAATTTATTCTAAAAATGTAAAAAATATTTTTTTATACTTTATAAATTTTCTATTTATTTATTTATGAAAACTATTTATCTTTATTAAAAATCTAAAATCTATTTTTTTTCTATTATTTTTTTTTTAAAACTTAAAAGTGGAATGAAATGAATTGAAACTAAACACTACCCTTTTTTTTAATATAGACGTAGACCTTTTTTTTTATCTAAACAAAACGCATCCTATTTTTTTTCGTTTCTTACTAACGTAGGCCCAAAAGTAAGAGGGAAAGCCCAAAGTTAAAAAAAAACAAACGCAGCTTACGGAGAAAAGAATACGCAGCCTCTTTTTTTTTTAATTTAAAACAGGGACTGTGTTGATCCCAAAGACAGATCTTAAACCTTAATAGCTTGTTTAAGGGTTGTGATAGAGAGAAAGAATTCAATCTACCACTAGAGAAACTTTGCAAAGCAAAGTAACTAAACAAGATGCGGAATGTAATGTTTAGCACAAGAACAAATGAGATTCAAACGTTGCACTTTAATATACCAAAAGATATACGAATACCCAAAGTGGTATTAGGGTTTACAAAACCTTAAAGTAATAATAATGAAAAACGAAATGAGAAAGACACACATTGCATGCTAACCTAGTGAGTCCTTTTATAGATGCAAGGACCCACGTACAAGATCACTACTAACAAACTATGGAAAGTATTAAGGAATAATAACTGAAACGCGTAAATATCTATTCCATGTTTATCTTGACAGCAGGGTCTTTGACTTCAGCAGGGGAACGGATCCCCCTGCCTTTGTTATTTAGCAGGGGGAACTTACTCTAGCAGGGGTATGAATAATCAACTAGCAGGGGAAACAAATAAGCATAGATTTATTCCCAACAATCCTCCCCTAAACTTGTGCTTTCCCCTAAAGACAAGTTTCTGAATAAATGCTAGTTGATGAGGATGCTTACAAACTCTCTGGCCAAATCTGACTATGAACCATTCTTACCAGATCATAAGCAACAGGCTTTTTGGCATCAACAATTAACTTAGCCTGTGCTAACTTCTTCAAGGTTTCCTGAGAGAAAGGATAATACCTGTGATTGAGTAAATAAACACTTACACCTTCCATTACTACCTCATAAACCCCAGAATTAGTAAACAGCTTCCAATACACCAAATCTCCTTTATTCACTGCATCAAATAGAGGATCAAATAATTCATGCTCATACATTCTATGCATGCACTCCCAGATTACCCAATCCTTCTCAACACCATCCATGGTAGGAGGTTTTGCAGCAAACGTCTTCTTCAATATTTTCCACAGATCTTCTAAGTCTTCACTATCCAAAATTTGAAACATGACATCTAGGCTTAGAAAAGTCTGTGCTGTATTGTCAGCCCTTGTAAGCTTCCACCAAGTTCTCCCTCTGTGTTCATAAACAGCATACTCTATGATAGCAAACTTCTTTCCAAGTTCACTAGGTGAGATTTCATCATTTTCCTGTAAGATCAGCTGTTTGTCAATTTCCTCATTTGATGGCCCTTGAGACTCTTTAGTGATTATGCCCACTTGCTCCATTCTCTTGAGTCTCTTTGCTGCCCTTTGTGCATTGAGTACTGACTTCTCAAGTACTTCTGGAAGACTTTCACCTGCTTGGTGTGATTCCCCTGCGGGGGATGATGCACCTGCTTGTGTAGTCTCTCCAGCTTTTCTTTTCTTTGTTGCTCTAGCTTTCTGTAGCACTTCACTTTGTCTCCTAAGATACTCAGCTTCCTCAGGAGTGTTGATAGTCATCCAATCCTCCACATCATACAACTTTAGAACTGGTCTGACTGCTCTCTTTATGGCTTCAAAGCTCATATCTGTGAAGTCACCATCCTTCCACTTTCTGTGTCTTTTAAGCAGAAGTTTGTAATGATCAAGCTGCCCTTTCTCTGAAGTTCTATACTTCTCACTCTGAATTTGCATTGCCCTTCTATCCAGATATTCAGTTTGATATTTGTAAACAAGGCAAGTCAACTCATACCTTTCTTCTAAAGGAGCATTTTTCAACTCCTTCTCCCATTGATCAAGAAATTCTTCAACATGAGGTACCCTCTCATCTAGTTCCCTATGCATAATCTCAACCTGCTTGAGCATATCTTTGGGCCTCATTTTCTCCATCCTTTGACCCTGCATATCCATTTCCTCTTGTTGTAGCTTGAGAGCTACTTGTGCATCATGAGCTTCTTGGATCTTTTGCTGTTCAGGAGTCAGATACTTGAATTTTCTCTTGGGCTGTTGCACCATGATTCCTTTTCCTTTATCTTTTGAATCCACTGCTGGTGCTGGTTTTGCTTTAGTTGCAGGTTCTTTGATTGTTATCCCCTTCTGAGCTGGTTGCTTTCTGTTCTTCCTAACAAATGTTTGAGTTATGTTTTTAGCAGGGGATAAACTTATAGCAGTGGGATCAGCAATGGCAGGGGAAACTTTGGAAGCAGGGGCTTCTTCTTGATTGCCCATAGTGAGCAATGTTTGAGCAATGTCTTTGGTTGCACTCCCCTTGTCACTTCCTTTATCAGCACTTTCTTTCTTTCCATGCTCCATACCAGGATATGAATAATACTCAGTAGATCCTTCTTTGGCTGGAATTTCCTCCCCTTTGGAAGCATCCTCATCTGTGGAAAGAATCAGTCTGGGCTTTCTCCTCCCCTCAAGAGTAGCAAGTCTGGTTTCCAAATGAGAGATAACCAGACCTTGCTTTTTGACATCTTGTACAAGTTGTGCATTCTGCCTTTTCAGGCTCATGCACATTTTCGTCAATTCCAAGTTTGTCAAAGGTTTCATACTGCTCTCAATCCTAGAGGGGAATTTCTCCCCTTGTTGGATATCATGGAGTGGGGGAGAGGACTTATTGATGGTGTCACTATCCTGCTCACCCCTTGAGGATGAGACAGTAGTGGCAGCCAAACCCCCAGGTTGCTCCAAACTCTTGGAGACTCTCCTCTCTGCTGCTTGTGAAGATTCACCAGGCAAGGGAGACCTGGCAAACCTGGATTTAGAACGCCTTTCTTGGTGTGGATCAGCAGGTGGTAGGTTCTTGGCAGGGGATTCAGCAGGTGGATTTATGGCTGTTTGATGTTTGGCTTCTTCCCGTCTGATTTGGTCTAGCATGATTGAAGTGAATGGAATATTTCTGCCAGAGAACAAAGGTGATGGTGCAAGTAATGTGGTGAAGAGTTTGGTTGTGTGTTGGGTTGCTGAAAAATAGTTTCTGTGTGTAATGGGGCCATGATCACTCATATTCAGCAAAACTTCTATAAACCTTGGATACATACAAAACTTTGAGGTGCTTGAAACATTTTTCACCATGCCTTTAAAAATCATTTGAGAAAAACAATACTTCCTTCCTGTTGCAAAGCAGATCAGGGCAGAAGCTATCTCACTACCAACTTCATTAAAAGCAGTGGTTTTGGGTGACAAACATTGCATAATAGTATGAATCAAAAGTTTCCAATGAGGGGCAAACTGGCCTTTAGCAAATTTTAATTTTTGTTTTTCAGAAAGTTTATACCCCAATTTTGCAAGACCTTCAAAAATTTCAGCCTCAGAAAAGTTGGTTATTCCATCCTCATCATCAAGGAGAAGGTTCTCCCTAATGGAGGCAAGTGTGATTACCTTGGAATGACCATCAACTGTGCTTTGTATTATGACCTCTCCATTCACTGTTTTGGTCATGGCTTTAGACCAGAACTGTTGAATGTGTGAGGTATAAATGCGAGGATTGATGAGAAGGGCCACTTTGAAGTACAAGGACTTTAAAAAGGCCACAGCCTCAGCAAACTCGGCTGGTTCATCATGAAGCAAAGCAATTTGGTTATGATTAGGAGCAATTTTAAGAGTCATGATGAATTTGAAAAATAGTTTAAAGGTTTATAGAGATGGGAGGTAAGTGGGATTAGGTCGAAAGTGATTTGTGGACCTGCTGGTAAAGGGAATTAAGTTTATATAGGCGAATTGAAGAGCTGTGATTGGACCAGAATTTTCAAATTGTAAAAATATCAAGAATAAATCTTGATAAAAAATTAATATATTTGAAATAAAAGGAAAAGATTACCAATCAGCGAAGAAAGCGCCTTAAATATCTTTTAAAAAGAATAAAATATTCCCTAACCAAAATTTAAGCAAGCAGGCCCAACGGCTATGAACAGGGTAACGGTATTGTCGGTCAATGGTCAAACAGGGGAATGTTGTGAAGGCAGGGGAATGAAAAATAAAAGCAGGGGAAACTTTCCTAGGGGTATTAAACTAGTCATGAAGGGACTAATGCTAACTAGCTCTGCTCTAATGCACACACTTGTATACACAAGATAGATACATAGAATCTCAAGAGTCCTCTATTCAGCAATGGTCCCAATACAAAAAGTTAATACATAAGCCCCCCTACACCAGGTAATCCCAAGAAATCATGCATACCCCAGTCACCATCCCAACCTTGTCCCTTACCTATGGTCAGTTAGTCTTGGCAATGTGTGCCACACATCTATATTTTGAACAGCAAGCTGCTTGAATAAAGAAATGCAAACACACACCACAGTGCCTCAAGGTTTCAAAGTTTAGACAAGCTGTGCAGCAGGTCATCATTACCCTGAACCCCCACTCACCAATGGATATGATCTAAGACCATATATGAGCATTCTAAGAATACCCTGAATCCTAAAGGTTTGACCTAACCTCCCCTGAAACATAGAATATATACCTAATCCACCAAGGAGAGTAATATGCACCATATGAACCTCTGCATTGTTAGTCTAAAACCACATAAAACCACTTTTGAAAACAGAACACACCCTGCTTAAGAGAAAAATTCTCTTGGCAGGGGAATCAGTGTTAAAAAGCAGTGGAATGAAAGATATGGTAAAAGTGACTAACAATTATACAACAACAGCAATGTAGTAACCCTGAATACATAAGACAAAAATAGACATCAGATTTTAAGGAGTAACCATTCCAATACCTGCAACCAGATACTGAAACCTCCCTACCTCAAAAGCTTTTGTTAAAAGATCAGAAACATTAAGTTCTGTATCAATTTTCTCAGGGACAATTAGTCCTTTTTCAAAACAATCTCTGATAAAGTGATGTCTAATTTCAATGTGTTTGGTTTTGCTATGAAAAACAGGGTTCTTTATGATGCAAATAGTGCTGTTGTTGTCAATAAATATCTTGGTTTTAAGAAAGTTGTACCCATAATCAAGTAATTGATTTTGCACCCAAAGAACTTGACCACAGCATGCAGCAGCTGCTACATACTCAGCTTCAGTTGTGGATGTTGCCATGATGGTCTGCTTCTTACATTGCCAAGATATAAGTCTGCTCCCCAAAAATTGGCATCCCCCTGTTGTAGACTTCCTATCATTGTTGTCACCAGCATAATCACTATCTGAATAAGCTATCAGCTCAAATGGTGACTCCTTTGGATACCAGAGTCCTAGGGTGGGATGACATTTGAGATACCTAAAGATCCTTTTCACAGCAAATAAGTGACACTCTGTTGGTGACACCTGGTATCTTGCACATAAGCAGACTGCAAACATGATGTCAGGCCTGGAAGCAGTGAGATACATAAGAGACCCAATCATAGACCTGTAGTTCCTGACATCAATGGGCTTGCCAGGACCATCCTTGCCCCATGGATGATCCTTGTCCATGGGAGTGGACACCTTCTTCCCATCAGACATGCCAAACTTCTTTACAATCTCAGCTACATATTTGTCTTGTGAGATAAATATCCCATCTTTCCGCTGCTGAACTTGTAACCCCAAAAAGAAGTTTAGTTCTCCCATAGCACTCATTTGAAACTTATCCTGCATCAATTTGGCAAACTCTTTGCTAAGCATGGAGTTAGTTGATCCAAAAATGATGTCATCCACATAGACTTGTACTAGCAAAAGGTCACCCTTTTGTTTCTTTGTGAACAGGGTCTGATCAATCTTCCCCCTGCTGAATCCATTGTCTAGAAGATATTTGGAAAGAGTACCATACCAGGCTCTGGGAGCTTGGTGAAGGCCATACATGGCCTTTTTCACTTTGTATACTTTGTCAGGATGTTCTGGATCTTCAAACCCTGGTGGTTGCATGACATAGACTTCTTCATCAATGGTTCCATATAAGAATGCACTTTTCACATCCATCTGAAAAACAGTGAAGTCCATGAATGAGGCATAAGCAAGGAATAATCTAATAGCTTCAATCCTTGCTACTGGAGCAAACACCTCTTCATAATCAATCCCTTCTTCCTGAGTATACCCTTGTGCTACTAACCTTGCCTTATTCCTGACAACTATTCCCCTTTCATCCTTTTTGTTCCTGAGCACCCACTTGGTCCCAATTGGCCTTGCCCATTTGGGACAATCAACCAGAATCCAAACCTCTTGTATGTCAAATTGTAAGAGCTCCTCTTGCATAGCTTCAACCCAACTTGGGTCATTTAAAGCTTGAAAAATCTTCTTTGGCTCTTCTTGTGACAAAAATGCAGTAAACAGACAACATTGCATGTTGTCATGATTGAACTTCATGGTGATGTTAGCAATGAAGCTGTGCTCCTTCGCTGTATACCTTGTATGTCTTGGAGCTTCAGGATCACCAATAATCTGTGAGATAGGATGATCTTTATTAATTCTATAGGTAGGCTGCATGATGACTTCTGTTTCATCTTCTTCCAAATCAGAATTGATGGGGCTGTTTTGATTAGGAAAGAAGTCCTCAAAGGAACTTCCAAATGTGACAGCATGACCTAAAGATGGGTGCTTGTGAGCAGAATGAAGCTCTGAATAACTAGGACCTCCACTCCTGATGATTCTGCTTCCACTGCTGGATATGATAGGACCATCAGTTATGGGTATAGTTGATGAGATGAGTGGGGATTCTCTTTCTGCATCAGAAGTCTCATTAGCATCATGATCCTTTGTGAGAGAGGAATCTATTCCTTTAGCAGGGGAATCCAGGATTCCACTGCTTTCAACCATTCCACTGCCTTCAGACATAGCAGGGGATGAGATTGGCTGTTCTTTTCTTGAAGCAGAGTCATTTTCTTGTTTATCAGCTTCACTAGGAAACAATGAGGGTACATTCATGTACCTCAGAGGTGACTTTTCAGCAGCAATTGTTTCTTGAGTACCTGAAATGTTAGTGTTTTGCAAGACAACAGGTACATAATTCATGGACTTAGAAAGTACATCTATATCAAAGAACCAATCAGGACCTGTTTGAACATCTTCAGGTTTGTCTTCAAGAAAGTTCACATGAAGATTTTCTGTGATTTTGCTTGTCTTCTTGTTGAAGACCCTATATCCCTTGCTGTTTAAAGAATAACCCACAAAATATCCATCATCACCCTTTTCACTAAACTTACCAAGATTGTCAATGGTGTTCAAGATGATAACATGACACCCAAAAGGTCTGAAAAAGTCAATTAAGGGAGGTCTTCCATTAAACAGCTGATAAGGGGTCTTGTTGTGTGCCTTGACCACCAAGGCCCTGTTTTGCACATAGCAAGCAGTGGATACAGCTTCAGCCCAAAAAATAACTGGAAGCTTGGAATCAGACAGCATAGTTCTTGCAGCTTCAATGAGTGTCCTATTCCTTCTTTCTGCCACTCCATTCTGTTGAGGTGTTCTAGCAATGCTAAATTGCCTCTTGATGCCTTTGTTTATGCAGAAAGAATCCAGCTTGTGATTTCTGAACTCACCACCATTGTCTGATCTTATGGTAACTACCTTCATGCTTTTTGACAGTTCAATTTGATTGATGAACCCAATGAGTACATCAGCAGTGTCACTCTTTTCAAATAGAAAGAATGTCCATGTAAATCTTGAAAAGTCATCAGTAATCACTAAGCAGTACCATTTCTTCATTATACTTGCCACAGAAGTAGGACCAAAAAGATCCATATGCAATAGTTCCAATGGCTTGGTGGTGGACATACTTGTTTTTGACTTGCAAGATGCTCTGTGTTGCTTTCCTTTCAGACATGCTGCACAAGTATGTTCAGTGACAAAAGACTTGGAAGGAAGACCATGAACCAGATTATGCTTTACCAGTTTGTTCATGTTCTTGAAATTGAGATGACCAAGTCTTCTATGCCATTTCTTACATTCATCTGCTGAAGCTTTGGCAATGAAACATGTTTCATTATCTTGGAGAGAGATGTCCTTGAGATCAATTGTGTACATGTTCTTCTGTCTTGGTGTTCTGAGAACAATTGGAGTGTCTTGTGGCAAGACAAACTCTTTTCCTAATACCAAGCATTCAGTGTCAGTAAACAAGACAAAATTCTTGTTATCAGTCATCTGTGACACACTGAAGAGATTATACTTGAGCTCCTTCACCAAATACACATTGTCAAAAGTCATCCCATTGGTGACAATAGTTCCTTTTCCTGTTATAGTCCCATGCCCATCTCCAAAAGAAACACCATCATTGTCATGCAGGGGTACAAAGTTAGACAGGTAAGCTTTGTGTCCAGTCATACTCCTTGAGCATCCACTATCCCAGTATGCTCTATCATCCCTTGTCTTCTTTGTCACCTGCAAAAGGAAAAACAAATTAGTTTTTCTTGGGGACACAAGCCATTACAGACTTGGATCTACCTCGTGTATCAATGTAAGATAGCTTATCAAAGACTAGAGATACACCATTAGATTGAGTACCCCTTTTGGGTGCCCAAACCCAACGAGCTGAGGCTTTCACAGCTTTTCCCCATCTTCCCATGTTCCTAGAATGCACACCTCTTCTAGCAGGGGATACCCCAGTTTTAGCAGGGGAATCCTTATGCTTGGCAGAGGGAACCCACCTTTTGTTTTGGCCTCTATTCATGTGTTGGTAAGGTCTTGGGCCAGTTTTATTTGCATTATAAGGTGTTGGGGTAGTCACAGACGTGTTGGGCTTTGGGTGAACATCATTTTCCTTTCTAAGGGCTGGAGCAACATATTTCTCAGCAACTCTATTTCTTAAGGCAGGGGCAACATACTTGGCAGGGGAAAAGGATTTTGCCCCTGCATTTAGAAGAATGGCTCTAGGTTGCATATCCTTTAAGGGATTTGCAGCCACCATCTCCATTGGTGCCTTACACTCTTGATAAGTGTGTTCAAAACTTCCACATGTGAAGCAGGGCTTGGTATTGATCACAAAGTCTTTCCCTAACTGATGGGACTTTTGGTCATTCCAATTCCTTTGATTACCTCTGACATTCCTGTACATACCAACATATTTAATGATAGGTTTAGGAGACTGTGGTCTTGCCCTGCTCTTAGAGTTTGGATTGCTGCTAGAACTTCCTTCTTTTGAAAATTTAACAGGGTTATCAATTTTCTTTAAGCCAACCTGTTCCTGTTTAATATCCCTAATGACACTAGTTTTAACTAGAGGCTCTTCTGTATCAGCATTATTAGGTATATAAGCACTCAAGTCAAACTCAAGGTCATCCTGTTTTTCAAAACAAGGGAGACCAGTCCATGACAAGTCTTTTCTAGGATAGGGAGCATGGATGTTAGCAGGGGGTGGGGGTATAGTAGCATTCATGTTCTTAATTCCAAACCCTGTTTTGTCCTTAGGAGATTGACCAATATCAAATGCCTTGGTTAAATCTTTTGAAGCTTTTCCAAATTTTTCAACAGTTTCCTCATCTATCTTTTGGTTAGCTTTAAAAATTTCAAGTTCAGCAGTTAAAACATTTATAGATTGGTTATTCTCCTTGGCATCTCTTTCAAGAATCACAATGTGATCCCTATATTCACTTTCTCTTTGCCTATACTCTCTTATGGTGGACTCTAGTTGTTCTAAAGCACGTTTGTAGTTATCAAGATCATTATCACAATTTATATAGTCAGCTTTTACCTTTCTGATTTGATCATTCAAAGATTCAGTATTTTTCCTACAAGCTTTAGTACAGTATGAGTCATCATATACCTCATTGTCAGAGCTGGAACTTGACATGGCCATAAGTGCAAAGTCTTCTTCCTTTTCCTCAGCCACCAAAGCTTGGTTTCTTTCCACACTTTCTGTCATAGCACTCCAGTCCCATCCATTTGCTCCATCTATCCCCTGCATTGCTACCATAGCTTTAGCACCAGAATCCTCATCCTTTCTATGGCTATTTCCAGACTTAGGTCCTCTGCACTCCCTGGCAAAATGACCCTTCTTGCCACAATTGTAGCATTCAACTTTTGCTTTATCAAACCCAGCCACATCAGATGGATTAATTGTGATCTTCTTCCCATACTTCTTTTGGAACCTGTTGGCTCTCATGCTTAGCAAAGCCATATTCCACTTGATATCCAATTCTTCTAGTGCTTGCTTACTGATTTGATTCAGATCTTCATGTAACACTGTAGATCCTTGTGGACCTTGAGATGCTATGAAGGCACATGCAGTATCAAGGCTGAATGTAGCTGGTCTTTCTTCATCATAGGAAGGTCCAGACCTGGTAGCAGGGGAATAAGTAGCAGGGGCTACTTCTATTCCACTGTTCTTGGAGATTCCACTGCTTTGTGATATGAATGCATGTTAGCAGGGGAATCAGCAATTCCACTTGAGTTGGTGGGAATTGTCCCTTTTGACTTCATTTCATTGACAATAGGTTCAAAAACTTTTAGGTTATTGTATATATCATCAATATTCTTGTTTTCCAAGTCATCCTTATTTTGCCAGATTGCCTTATAGACAAACCATTCTTTCTGGAGGCTGTTCAGAAACCTGGTATTCACCTGCTCTTTTGTCACCTCAATATCAAAGAATTCCAAGTGGGCCACCATGTCTTGAAGCCTATTGTAAATAGCTCCAATTGATTCATCACCAATTGCTTTGAAAGAAGCAAAATCGTCCAGCATTTGGTTCTTCTTCTTCTTCTTTGTGGCTTCATTTCCTCCAAAGGTTGTGCCTATGGCTTCCCATAGTTCCTTAGCTGTTTTGTATTTCCTGAATCTGAGTTGATGTCTATCAGGTAGGGCCAACAACAATGAGCTGTGAGCCCTGACATCATGCCTCCTAGCCAGTATTTCCTTATCACATAGAGCAGCAGATTTCTTCTTGTCCTTCCCTTTGGAACTTTCACCTTCATCCTTGCCTTCTTCAACAGCCACCATTTTGTTGAATTGATCACCAAACTCTATGATCTCCCAGAGAACAGAGTGTTCCATTTTCAGGTATTGTTGGATTCTGAATTCCCATAATTCAAAGTTTTCAGGATCCAACATGGGTAACTTGAGGTTATTGTGGTTGTTGCTATTTGTGGATGAATCTGAAGACATGTTTGCTATAAGGATTTTGTTCTTGATTTAGACAAAGTTTCTCAACAAGCTCTGATACCACTTGTTGATCCCAAAGACAGATCTTAAACCTTAATAGCTTGTTTAAGGGTTGTGATAGAGAGAAAGAATTCAATCTACCACTAGAGAAACTTTGCAAAGCAAAGTAACTAAACAAGATGCGGAATGTAATGTTTAGCACAAGAACAAATGAGATTCAAACGTTGCACTTTAATATACCAAAAGATATACGAATACCCAAAGTGGTATTAGGGTTTACAAAACCTTAAAGTAATAATAATGAAAAACGAAATGAGAAAGACACACATTGCATGCTAACCTAGTGAGTCCTTTTATAGATGCAAGGACCCACGTACAAGATCACTACTAACAAACTATGGAAAGTATTAAGGAATAATAACTGAAACGCGTAAATATCTATTCCATGTTTATCTTGACAGCAGGGCCTTTGACTTCAGCAGGGGAACGGATCCCCCTGCCTTTGTTATTTAGCAGGGGGAACTTACTCTAGCAGGGGTATGAATAACCAACTAGCAGGGGAAACAAATAAGCATAGATTTATTCCCAACAGACTGTTTTGCAATTACTTAAAATGAACAAATTCTGCGAATACAGGGACTAAAATGCAATTTTCGACAAGTTAAAAAGCAAAAACGGGCTGAAGGGGTTTAAGGAGCTAGTTTGAACTTATTTTCGAACCAAATTACATGGTTTTCGTTCCTGAATGTTCGTAATTGAAAGAAAGCTATGGAAAATAAGTTTGAACTTATGAGATAAGCTGGAAGTGCTTTTTCAAAAATCGAGCTTATACAAAAAGTTTGTTTTGAGCTTATGGCTTACTTTTAGAAGCTGAAACTTTGCAGGACATAATAAGAGCTGAGAAAAACAAGTTTCATTCAAAGAAATTCTCGAAAAGCTAACAGGATAAGCAGTTTCAAGTAAAACCAAAATGTGCTTATTATTAAGCACTTGACCAAATTTCGACTTTTTCGAAAACTTTTTTTTTCCTGACTAAAAACTGATTACGAGCTATATTATGACAACCTTTGTGAAGTGAAACCAGCTAGAAACAACAAAATTAGCGAATCAGAAAAGCTATGACAGAAAACTATCCTATATCAAAACAGTGGCTAGATGACCAACTTTTAGGCTAATTAGCTACTTATCAAATAAGCTAGAGTGAAAACGCTTAACTACAAAGTTAAAACCACTAGTTCAGGCTATCTAGAATGCTAAATTACTCTTCCTAATTCCTAATGAGCTGTGAGAAAAGTGATGATGAATAAGGCTATTCAGACAGAAATTTAGACCCGCACTATTTATATGCCGTTTGCCTCTTTGACCTTCCTAGCTGACTTTTATGAGCTGGTTAGTACTACTTTTAGGCTACCAAATGAGATGCAAACAAATTCGGATTTGTACCAACACAATAAACTATCCTCAACAGCTTATCCAAACACCCCTTAAAAACAGAATGAAAACTTAAACTTATGAAACTGATTTCTATCGCTTGGAGATGTACCTTTCAGTGCTTAACAAGTGAGTTTAAACCTATATAATCAGATAATAAGCAATGAGAACTGAGTAAAAGGCTAACAAAGAAAATGACCAGAATATTTTTGTATTTTTTTTTTATTTATGACAGAAAATAGAAATAAACAGTTTAAGCTACTAAAATAAACTCAAAAGCAATAAAAGGCAAATCACATATTCATAATAAGCAGGTAAGCCGCATATAAGCATAAATGATAAGCTATGATTTAAACTAAGGTTTGAGAGGAAAAGTAAATAAGTGCATAAACCTTAAGCACAAGCTCCTATCCAAAGTAGCCTTTGCACAAGGCCTGAATCTTCAACCCACTATATGATCAACTTATAAATCAGCTTATTTCAAGCTTATACCCACTGTTCATCCACACCTTAGATGAGGCAGCCTTCTTTTCGTTCCTTGAGTCTTTTTTATGTGATAAAAATAACTTTCCTTAGTGTTTTTAAACAAATCTCACATAGGCTTGTTAAAACTTATGTGAGAGTGATTATGAACTCAAAAAATGGCTTATTCAAAGAGATTATAGCTGAGATTTAAGGCAGAAATTAATAAGAAACTTAAGGACAAATTAAAGAGCACTTTTGATACTGAAATCAAACTTTTCATTAATCATTAAACATTACAAATTAAAAACATGACAAGAAAAACAGAAATTAAAAATAAGTTCTACTAAGGAAAAATTACACACTTTCAATGAGAAAACTATAAGTATTTATAGAACATCCAAGGCTTCTAGGTGAAGTTTTCCAGCTCATCTTCTCTCTCCAAGGGTTTCTCTATGAACCGTTTGATCAAGCTTAAAATTTAAGCACATTTGAAGGCCGTTGATCTTTTTCTTGCTTTCTCTTTCCTGACACGGATTGCCAGCGTGGCATTCGTTTTGGCAACCTTTGTGTTTCTTTTGCACTAACTTTAGTGCAAAGATCCCAAAAAGTTGTGTTTCTTTCCTTGGGAGGTTTGGATCGCCAGCGTGGCAGTAGGTGATGTGGACTTGGGGCATGTGGGATTCTCTTATTGGTGGGTTGGAAGTGGATTGATGTGAATTAATTAGGTTATTACCCTTTCAGGTAAAAACCCCTCTTCTTGTTCTTTGTCTGGTAAAAAGGAAGGGGGAGGGTGAACAGTAAAACTTCCCTCCCTTTTTATTACTTCTTTATATAGTTTGACTTTCTTTGACCTGGCCATCTTTCTCCCTTTTGGCAAAACTGGCCCTTGTGGTTAGTATACTTTGTTATGTTGTATAAAATGCTTCCAAGACTTGTATAAAGTATAGGAATCTTTCATTTTGGCCCCTGATTTTTGGATATTGGCGAATCTAGTCCCTCAACATTGTAACATCTTGATTTTTGGCACATGTCTTTCATATATCTTCATTTCTAATCCTTGATCTTTCCAATTTTTACACTTTTGGTCCTTGTCTCCAACAAATCTTCATTTTAGACCCTTGAACTTTGTAATTTTTGCACTTTTGGTCCTTTGACTTTGATTTTGTCTCTTTCCTTGACTTTTTTTCAATAAATGACCGTGAAATCCCGTGTTTTCTTTCCTTTTGATCATTTGTACCTATTTAACACAAAAACACAAAACCACGCGTAATTCCGACATTTACGATACTAAACACATGATTAGGTCTCGTTTTTACTTGATTTTAGTGGCAAAAGGATAAGTGTTTACACACTTATTAGCCATGCAATGGAATCAAAATAATGAGTGAGATATGATCAAAACAAGTTTAAGGTATAAATCTGAGTTCACTGTTTTGGACGATTTTTAGAAAATATTTAGAAGATGATTCAACAGTAGCTATAGAAGAGTTAAATGTAGCAAATAGCATGTAGTTTATGTGATAAAAATTTGAGCTTCTATCTCCATATAGAACTCAAGATATGACAGTTTTGGTGAAAGTAAAGATAAAAATCAGATTTTTGGAAATTAAAGAATAATACTATTATATAAGCACTCAAAATTTAATAGTATAAAATATAAATTAAAACCCACTAACTTATAAAACTTATTTATATAAATATGTAAAATGGTAAATGAATGAATAACTTATATAAATGGTAGTGAAATAATACTTATAAGTTATAAAACTATAAACATTGTTTTTACGACTTTTTCGGCTAATACCGTAAAAATTAACGTTTTTGTTAAATAAAACTTAGATGGTTGGACCCGTCTAATGAAAACTTTATAAAACTTATATACTGATATATAGACATGTATAACAAGTAAAAACCGATAAAAACCCGAACTATAGGACAAACGGACATTAACGAGTTAAATAAACATATTGGATTAATAAATGGACTAAATAAGATAAAAACTTGTAAAAAGAATTTATTGGGCTTAACCCATTTAGGCCCAACTTGTAAAGTGTAGATACTGATAAAATAAGTATAACATGGATTAAAACAAGTTAAAGAACTTATAATAAGTTTATTGGACTTAAAACACGTAAATGGGTAAAACTAGTAAACTAGTATAAAAGCTATCGACATATAACACTAAAATGAGTAAACGAGAATATGTAAACCCACTTGATCATCATATATATATAATCATCATATGTATACATAATTGATATTTTTATAAAGTCATTGGACAAACGTCTAAGACCGAGTATTATTTGTCTAGGTTTCCGTGATTAAAGCACGTACCGTACATCCGAATTGCCGATAACCCGCCTTCCCACATCAAACTGAGTTCATAGCCTCGCACTCTTTTAAATGTTTTTATGAAATGTTTTATAAACCCGCGAGGGAGATAACATGTTAGTTTTTATAAAATAGGACACCATTTGTCCCGATTGTTTGTTTATTAATTTTGGACCCGAATGATTGAATGACCCGATTGTATGACCCGATAAATGATTAATAGACCCGATAGATGAAATAAAATGTATTACTAAAGTTAGGTTATGTCACTAAAAGTCCCATTAGCATGAATTGTGAACTACCGGGAGTTGGTAGACGCTTATGCATTTAATAGTACTATTTGGGGACGATCACCCCAGTTTGCGCCTTGACGGTTGATCCCCGTCGTGCCACATTGATTGGTAAGCGAATTTATGTATGAGAAGATTTCCATAGCGTGACCTTTGTGACGACACGCTACTTTAGATGGGCAAAATTGGTATCGGGTTAGCTACCCGTTGTTGGTTTAGTAAGGTAACAATGTCATGCGGCTTATAATAATCCAAAACTAACGAAATACTACTAGACGCTCTGAATTACGATGTATTGCCTGACTAGCAATACAGGGTCATACTATTGATATTATGTTCGTGTTTTGGTTTTCATAACCATATTCATATAACGGATTTTATTTGAATTTATACGACGTCATAAGACGTATTGTATGATGTTTTTACGACATTGGCTCGTATAATGATTTTTAAGGCAAATGCCTATATTATGATTTTCGATAAGGATTTGTATAAAAATGACTTTGGCTATTTTATGGCCTATTACAAAGATTTGTATAAAATGATTTTGGCTATTTTACGGCCTATTACAATGATTTGTACGAATTGATTTTTGGTACTAATTTTATACCAAAGTTATATTGATGGAATTTATTAAACTCTATGAATTCACTCGGCGTTATCGCTGATCTTTTCTTTTAACATGTTTTATCTCAGGTACTTGAAGGTAATTCTCGGGAAGACGACAAGTATTCATGGCCCGCACTTAAACAATATTTTCCATTCAAATACTTTGTAAAACTTTGTATGAAATGTAATGACTTGGGACCGATGTAACTTTGATATTTATGAATGGAAATGATTTATTATTAAACGACGCGATTTTTATGCGTTGTCTATGATGTGAGTAATGTGCTATCCCGTAACACCAACTAGTCTTCCGCTGTATTGAGTTGTATAAATTTGGGGGTGTTACAGTTTGGTACCAGAGCTCTCGTTATAGAGAACGAAAGATTTTTAAAACTAAGGTTTTGAATAAAACATTTCAAAATCTTTTATCTATAAACATTTTTCTAAAAATGTCTAAAAATCTTTTGACTATAACGGTGCCGAAGAATTCCCGAGTTACCGACAAGGCCAGACTGAGAAGTGTTATTTTAATATATATATATAACTTGGATGATATATATATATATATATATATATATATATATATATATATATATATGATGTAATTTTATTACATGATTGTTTGATGATTATTTCTATATTTATACGAGGTATTTATACGACGTAGATTGTCACAAGTAACCCTAACTCCCCTAGTAAATTAATCGAAGCTATTCTCGTAGGAATTCTAGCTATCCTAGATCTAAACCAAGTTGTGGATATTTATGATCCCAACAAATGGTTGATATTCGTAGAAGTATAGATATTAGTTGATTGTGATATTGAAAAATAATTGGCGAGATTAAATCTGACA
Source organism: Glebionis coronaria (assembly GCA_025667525.1). Lineage (NCBI taxonomy): Eukaryota > Viridiplantae > Streptophyta > Magnoliopsida > Asterales > Asteraceae > Glebionis > Glebionis coronaria. The sequence continues at coordinate 602,103,664 of CM046879.1, read as the reverse complement.
TCGATGTCATGACGATCTTTCCTTATAGAGTGGAGTTTGACAAAACGTTGCCACCTAGAAAGATGTCATCTGATTCGTTGTCATCCAATTCTTAAATTGAAATCGAAAGGGTGAATGTTGAACTTGAGGCTGTCATTGGAACCATTACCCAAAAGCCTCATGCCACTAATACCTTTCCGAGAAGTCTAATTGAATGTATGAGTCATCTCATACTAGTGACTCATTTTATAATTGTTGTTGTAAGAGATATAGGATTGGAAATTAAGTGTTGATTCATATTAAGATTGTATTGCCTTTACAAGGCCGAAGAATAAGGTTGTAAGTATTGGAATATGAGGTAGGATATTGAATTGAGTATAAAATTGGTTGAAACTTGAATAAAGTAAATTTAACACATATGGAATAAGAAATTTTTAAGAGGAAGCCGTTAAGTCCTGTGATTGAATTATAAGGTTTTAATTGATTGTTGATTCGTGTTAAGGGTTGTTCCTAGGCCATTGTCCACTAACGAGGATGCCCAGTGTCCAATAAATAAATTGAAGAAATCTTCTTCTGAATTGAGACCGATGGATCTTCTGGGACATGTGGAACACCTAATGACTCTTGTAGATTAGTATTCATTGTAGTATCTTTTAAAAATAATCCCTAACTTAACTGAGATATCAGTTGGTAGGATGAGTTCTGAGAATTGTATAACATAGTGACACGTAATGTGTTACGGTACAATTTGACTTGTTTGTGATTAATAAAAAGACTACCTTTGATTGCTAAATTCTACATGTATCGAAGTTATCTATCTTTTCTTACTTCATCCTAATGTTCGCATTAGTGATGCAACCATTGAACAAGTACTCATCTTGATTTGAGTTACGTTGTGAATTATTCTTGTTGAGTGCCATCGAGATCATGAACCTCATGATTACTTGGCTAAGCTCATTTCTTGATATATTGAAGTTAGTTCTTGGTGAACAACTCTTCATCACTCTTTTGCAGATCACTAATTGTTTTTATAAGATAAAACGGTATCCTTTGAGAAAATTTAATTTTCATCACAATAAGGATTATTCAAAGTGAGATTTATAAGTGATTGATATCAAAATGAAGTTGTTTTTGAGACGCTTTGGAAAACCTAATTGTTTTCATAACAAAGAAAATCTTTGTAAATTTATTTTGATTCTTATTTAAGAATTAAGCATGAAAATGTTTTTATTATAAACATGATGATAAAATTTTGACGAACTGAGTATTGCATCGTTAATCTTGAAATTGTATATAGTTGCGCGCCTACATACAATTTGGAATGGACCATGCAAGGCTGACTAGTAGTCACCATAAAACTGATTAATAAACACTACATTTTCTTTGAAGATTGTGAAAGATTAAAATTTATGAGATCTGCAAGAAGTGAAAAATAGGGACATAGTGATAGGGACACCTACATATGTGCCTGTAGCATCTATTCTTCTGAGTTGAATTTACTCATCTGTGGAACTTGTCTTATTTGACAATTGATATTCCCTTCTTGTCCAATTCTCCCGTAGTGAGATTCTTAGGAAAAGTATTTGATTACCGAGTATTGATACCCGACTGGATGTATCGACGTTCTTATCATTTCTTTGATTTGATTTCATTTGAATGACCTGGGTAACGATCCGAGGAGCTTTCGAATGCGTACTCAAATTATGAAAACATGAGATATATTCATATTCATTAAATGTTTTCGTCTGTATCTGAACTGAAATTCTCTCGCATAGATTATGCGTTGACCTTACTCTTTTAAAATTAGTTATGTCTCCAGATATCCCTAAATTTGCGAAGGATTATGAGTTATTATTAGTCTTTTGAGAAGATCACATCTTATCAACGGCAATGAAACTGGAAAGTTGATAGTGCCAGTAGAATGGATTAATTGATTATGACATGACGACATTGTCTTAATTGATGGGAACTCGAGTAGAAATCCCCTAAAAGATAAGATGTTGATTATCAAAAGTGATCTAAATAATTCTTGATGGATGACCATATCCTGTATTTAGACTTGAAATTATACCATGAATGATTGTGAACTAGTTATAGATATTATAATTTAGAAGGAACCTAATATGTATTTATTAAAAGATGTTTATGTTATTTGAAACTTTAGGAAGTATTTGTTGATGAATTACCTAGACTTTTGCCATTAAGGCAAGTTAAAATTTGTATTGATTATATTCCCGGTGCTGCACCTATGGCTTGTGCACTGTACGTCAGCACCATCTGAATTAAAGGAATTACCGCACAACTGAGAGAGTTGTCGGAGAATGATTTTATTATACCAAGCCTGTCATCATGAAGAGCTATGGTGTTATCATTCCTTATATTTATAGATTACTGTGACTGAGTAAATTGACAATCGAAGACGATATCCATAACTCGAAATGGAAGATTTGTTCGATCATTTACAAGGTTCTAGCGTATGTTTTAAAAGATTTGATCCACGGCATGGTTATCATCAACTTCGCATCTGCGAAAAAGATTATCTACTCCAATCACTACATCCGGTACTTGTAATGAATATTATGAGTTTCATGTGATGTCGTTTGGATTGATCGATGCCCACGTAGCATTCATAATTTGGTGAATCATGTGTGAAGGCTGTAATTTAATAAATTCATGCTCGTGATCATTAAGGACCCTTTGTTTGTTTACCAGAATAAGAATGAAGTTAATAATTAATTATAGATTGCCCTGAATTGGCCGAACAATGAAAACATGTACCTTAAATATTTAACATAAGACTTAAGACTTAATCCTTTACATAAAATGACCGTTGATTAATAATGGTAAGATGTATGCAAATTGACTCTTCAAAAATTAAGAGCCCTTTTAAGACTTTGGATTTTACCAAAAAGAAATGGAAATATGCTTTGACAAATGTTTTAACAAAGGATTTTAAGGGATTATTCCCTTATACACAAACCATTTAACTAAACTTCTGTTTAGGGGTAAATGTTTGTGTATACTTCTAGACAACTTAAGAAGGATTGAGGAAACCGTTAGACCATGAACTAAAAATTTAAAACGACAAATTCTGCTTTTCAACTAAGAAAATTTTACCAAGGAATAAACAAAGGTTTCTCGAACATTTACGAATCTTATTAAATATTTTCGATAAATCAACAAAAATCTTGTTAATTAAATCCAAATTTATTTTGAACATTTTATATAATTGGTCGAACTAAGAAATTTAAAACTTGTACGTTTACGCATCATAAAAATTAACTAATAATTATTTAATTAATTATAATAATTATCGACGCTTTAAAACGTTAGATTGAGTAAAACAGATAAAGATAATAGTAAAGACGAAACTGAAACTTAGAAAATATGAAAAAAAGTGAACGTAATTACTGACGCATAATATAGAAAGAATATCTGAGTGAATTGTGGACATGATAATTATATCATCATGAGAAGTGAATGTAGATACCGACGCATTATGTAAAAAAAAAGATAAAGAAACAATTAGGACATGTTCCTTAATAATGAAGGTGCAAAATAAATTGCCGAACAATATAAAATAAACGATGCATTTAAGAAGGATAATATAGATGATAAAAAGGTTTCACGGCTAATGTGAACCATTAAAATAAAGAAGCCAATAGCGTTAAATGATTTAACAAGGCCACTTGTGATTGTCTAAATATGGAGGATTGTGAGATATAGTCATGTTGGAATTTGTAAGTATAAGTATTCTATTTATGTCATTTTATGACTAAAAGTATCTTTTTCTGAAGAAGTTGTACTGATGGCAATTATGAAGGCAGACATCGCCTCATACATTAGTAAACGTCTAGCTATTGCAAAGGTCATCATCTCAATTTGATTCGATTTGGGTCATCGTCGACAGACTGACCAAATCTGCTAATATCATTCCCGTTAATGATAAATGCAAAAGAGGTATGTAAACATAGTGTGCCTGTATCGAACATCTTTATCAAGATCCTCGCTTCGCATCGAATTTCTAGAGATTTGCTCAGAAATCATTGTGAACGAACCTTGATGAGAGTACTATGTACAACCCCAATCGAAGGGACGAAGTAAAGTAACGATACAAAGTAATATAAGTGTTGTTTTATGTTTGAATGATTGACCTTTGGTAATAGACCGTATAATCGTTTTCCTTTGGAGAGATTATCATTGATAATTATCGTATTAGGATCGAGATCGAATCTTGTTAGGATATAAATAGTAGAGCATCTGTAAGCAAGAGTTGAGATAAAGACACCCGACATACACCCATTGTGAGTCGGACATGTCTTTTAGATTTAAGGTTTCCTATGATGGTGAACCTAACCTTGCAAAATACCTGACCCGCGAGATCTGAAATGATTATTGAAATTAGGATTTGATTATTAACTGCCGATAGTGGGCAAGAGGTTATGTGAATATGAAATGTAGATCTTGAAGTGTCAAATGGGTAGCGAAGTTATGCCACAATTTTTAACCTTGGAAAAATGAATTCATGATCTGACAAATCATGGGATATAAGTCCCCGTTGTATGGGACCATTGAGATGATGTAAAAGTTGGGATTGAAAGGCATATAAGCTGTATCTACCCTAGGACTTCAAGAACCGCGTGAATTATGTTTCGAAAATCGAACTTGATGGAATATCTATCAAGTGAAAATCTGAATTCTTCTTAGTAAAGCTTAGATCGGCGAAAAGTTGCATTCATCAGAAACCCGTGAACATTAAGCCTGATCTTACTCCCGTAGATATGTTTGATGAAACTCGCGTATTATAATGGATTACACTTGTGAGAAAAGACCGAATGTGGAGGAAATACCCACATGGCTTTAACTCTATAAGAAGCGAGTAGTAAGGTAAGATGATCTTTGAGGACAAAGAACCTGTTTAGGGGTAAATGCTGTGACAATCCGTCAATTTACGATTGATATTTTATTCTCATATATTATTTGAAAATATTATTTTAATGTTACAATATGAACTCACTTATTTTTGGGAAGAAATTTGGAATTACGTCTTGGAGTAGCATCGACTACGTCTAAACCGGAGGATTCTACGTTACGTGCTTACGTTTACATACACCGTCTTTGGTGACAGTCCGACATTTCAGAAAATAAATTTATTTGTGAATATTATTTTGGAGTTTTAAATTTGTGTTGGTTCATAAACTCACAAATTTACGAGAAGAGATTAGGACTTACGATTTTATTTTAACGTCCTTTACGACTAAACCGGAAACCCTAGGATTACGTATTTACGTTTTCGAACTCCGTTTTTGATGAGACAATTTTTATTGGATTCGTTTTGTGACGGTGATTCATAATTTATAAAAACGTTTTTCGTAAAACGACACGAGGGCACGTAAATCGAGGAAACTAGAATCGAGGAGTACCCGTAATTAAATGGGGATGAGACAAGTGGGACACTTGTCCCACCCCCATCAAAACCGGCCCTAACTAGCTAGCTAACACACTTGATGTGTCAAGTGTAAGCTAACTTCACCACTTGTCACACAAGCTTAAAGTTTAAGCTTTCCACCCACCAAAACCACTAGCTAGTTTCACTTCCACCATTTGCAACATGCAAACCACACATATTTTCTCTCTACCCTCTTGTAAATGCCGTCCCATCCTCACCCACAAACACCATTTTGATCAAAAATTAACCATGGAATCCTATGTTATTTCTACATATGTTGAAACCCTCTTGAAGCTCTCTTGAATGCTGGTGATTATAACATCCATGGAGGTGTTTTCATAGTGTCTTGAGGCTGATTTTCCACAAGGTATACATGAAGAATGGTGGTCTTGAAGAAGGTCTTGGTGCATCACAAGTATCTCCATCAAAATCCATGTTTTGATCAACCTACATCATCTTGGTGGTATAAAGATTGTCCTCCTCATCTTCTTGTTATTTTGATTATGTAAACATGTATTTTATTTCCTATTGTATATGTATATGATGATTATATGATGATAAAAATGTTATGTGGGGATTTGGTGTTGATAAACATGATTAAAAAGGTGAAAAACCATAAGAAACAAGGTTAAAATCTTGGTTAAATTTGTTGGCTGTATAAAACAGTAAAGAAACAGGTCATGGACTGATAAAATAATGAAGTAGAATGGATTTACAGTAAGCTATGAGTCTTGTACACATGTGAGAGTTGGCCATGCAATGGAATCAAAATAATGAGTGAGATATGATCAAAACAAGTTTAAGGTATAAATCTGAGTTCACTGTTTTGGACGATTTTTAGAAAATATTTAGAAAATGATTCAACAGTAGCTATAAAAGAGTTAAATGTAGCACATATCATGTAGTTTATGTGATAATAATTTGAGCTTCTATCTCCATATAGAACTCAAGATATGGCAGTTTTGGTGAAAGTAAAGATAAAAATCAGATTTTTGGAAATTAAAGAATAATACTATTATATAAGCACTCAAAATTTAATAGTATAAAATATAAATTAAAACCCACTAACTTATAAAACTTATTTATATAAATATGTAAAATGGTAAATGAATGAATAACTTATATAAATGGTAGTGAAATAATACTTATAAGTTATAAAACTATAAACATTGTTTTTACGACTTTTTCGGCTAATACCGTAAAAATTAACGTTTTTGTTAAATAAAACTTAGATGGTTGGACCCGTCTAATGAAAACTTTATAAAACTTATATACTGATATATAGACATGTATAACAAGTAAAAACCGATAAAAACCCTAACTATAGGACAAACGGACATTAACGAGTTAAATAAACATATTGGACTAATAAATGGACTAAATAAGATAAAAACTTGTAAAAAGAATTTATTGGGCTTAACCCATTTAGGCCCAACTTGTAAAGTGTAGATACTGATAAAATAAGTATAACATGGATTAAAACAAGTTAAAGAACTTATAATAAGTTTATTGGACTTAAAACACGTAAATGGGTAAAACTAGTAAACTAGTATAAAAGCTATCGACATATAACACTAAAATGAGTAAACGAGAATATGTAAACCCACTTGATCATCATATATATATAATCATCATATGTATACATAATTGATATTTTTATAAAGTCATTGGACAAACGTCTAAGACCGAGTATTATTTGTCTAGGTTTCCGTGATTAAAGCACGTACCGTACGTCCGAATTGCCGATAACCCGCCTTCCCACATCAATGTGAGTTCATAGCCTCGCACTCTTTTAAATGTTTTTATGAAATGTTTTATAAACCCGCGAGGGAGATAACATGTTAGTTTTTATAAAATAGGACACCATTTGTCCCGATTGTTTGTTTATTAATTTTGGACCCGAATGATTGAATCACCCGATTGTATGACCCGATAAATGATTAATGGACCCGATAGATGAAATAAAATGGATTACTAAAGTTAGGTTATGTCACTAAAAGTCCCATTAGCATGAATTGTGAACTACCGGGAGTTGGTAGACGCTTATGCATTTAATAGTACTATTTGGGGACGATCACCCCAGTTCGCGCCTTGACGGTTGATCCTCGTCGTGCCACATTGATTGGTAAGCGAATTTATGTATGAGAAGATTTCCATAGCATGACCTTTGTGACGACACGCTACTTTAGATGGGCAAAATTGGTATCGGGTTAGCTACCCGTTGTTGGTTTAGTAAGGTAACAATGTCATGTGGCTTATAATAATCCAAAACTAACGAAATACTACTAGACGCTCCGAATTACGATGTATTGCCTGACTAGCAATACAGGGTCATACTATTGATATTATGTTCGTGTTTTGGTTTTCATAACCATATTCATATAACGGATTTTATTTGAATTTATACGACGTCATAAGACGTATTGTATGATGTTTTTACGACATTGGCTCGTATAATGATTTTTAAGGCAAATGCCTATATTATGATTTTCGATAAGGATTTGTATAAAAATGACTTTGGCTATTTTATGGCCTATTACAAAGATTTGTATAAAATGATTTTGGCTATTTTACGGCCTATTACAATGATTTGTACGAATTGATTTTTGGTACTAATTTTATACCAAAGTTATATTGATGGAATTTATTAAACTCTATGAATTCACTCGGCGTTATCGCTGACCTTTTCTTTTAACATGTTTTATCTCAGGTACTTGAAGGTAATTCTCGGGAAGACGACAAGAATTCATGGCCCGCACTTAAACAATATTTTCCATTCAAATACTTTGTAAAACTTTGTATGAAATGTAATGACTTGGGACCGATGTAACTTTGATATTTATGAATGGAAATGATTTATTATTAAACGACGCGATTTTTATGCGTTGTCTATGATGTGAGTAATGTGCTATCCCGTAACACCAACTAGTCTTCCGCTGTATTGAGTTGTATAAATTTGGGGGTGTTACAGTTTGGTACCAGAGATCTCGTTATAGAGAACGAAAGATTTTTAAAACTAAGGTTTTGAATAAAACATTTCAAAATCTTTTATCTATAAACATTTTTCTAAAAATGTCTAAAAATCTTTTGACTATAACGGTGCCGAAGAATTCCCGAGTTACCGACAAGGCCAGACTGAGAAGTGTTATTTTAATATATATATATAACTTGGATTATATATATATATATATATATATGATGTAATTTTATTACATGATTGTTTGATGATTATTTCTATATTTATACGAGGTATTTATACGACGTAGATTGTCACAAGTAACCCTAACTCCCCTAGTAAATTAATCGAAGCTATTCTCGTAGGAATTCTAGCTATCCTAGATCTAAACCAAGTTGTGGATATTTATGATCCCAACAAATGGTTGATATTCGTAGAAGTATAGATATTAGTTGATTGTGATATTGAAAAATAATTGGCGAGATTAAATCTGACATCGATGTCATGACGATCTTTCCTTATAGAGTGGAGTTTGACAAAACGTTGCCACCTAGAAAGATGTCATCTGATTCGTTGTCATCCAATTCTTAAATTGAAATCGAAAGGGTGAATGTTGCACTTGAGGCTGTCATTGGAACCATTACCCAAAAGCCTCATGCCACTAATACCTTTCCGAGAAGTCTAATTGAATGTATGAGTCATCTCATACTAGTGACTCATTTGATAATTGTTGTTGTAAGAGATATAGGATTGGAAATTAAGTGTTGATTCATATTGAGATTGTATTGCCTTTACAAGGCCGAAGAATAAGGTTGTAAGTATTGGAATATGAGGTAGGATATTGAATTGAGTATAAAATTGGTTGAAACTTGAATAAAGTAAATTTAACACATATGGAATAAGAAACTGTTAAGAGGAAGCCGTTAAGTCCTGTGATTGAATTATAAGGTTTTAATTGATTGTTGATTCGTGTTAAGGGTTGTTCCTAGGCCATTGTCCACTAACGAGGATGCCCAGTGTCCAATAAATAAATTGAAGAAATCTTCTTCTGAATTGAGACCGATGGATCTTCTGGGACATGTGGAACACGTAATGACTCTTGTAGATTAGTATTCATTGTAGTATCTTTTAAAAATAATCCCTAACTTAACTGAGATATCAGTTGGTAGGATGAGTTCTGAGAATTGTATAACATAGTGACACGTAATGTGTTACGGTACAATTTGACTTGTTTGTGATTAATAAAAAGATTACCTTTGATTGCTAAATTCTACATGTATCGAAGTTATCTATCTTTTCTTACTTCATCCTAATGTTCGCATTAGTGATGCAACCATTGAACAAGTACTCATCTTGATTTGAGTTACGTTGTGAATTATTCTTGTTGAGTGCCATCGAGATCATGAACCTCATGATTACTTGGCTAAGCTCATTTCTTGATATATTGAAGTTAGTTCTTGGTGAACAACTCTTCATCACTCTTTTGCAGATCACTAATTATTTTTATAAGATAAAACGGTATCCTTTGAGAAAATTTAATTTTCATCACAATAAGGATTATTCAAAGTGAGATTTATAAGTGATTGATATCAAAATGAAGTTGTTTATGAGACGCTTTGGAAAACCTAATTGTTTTCATAACAAAGAAAATCTTTGTAAATTTATTTTGATTCTTATTTAAGAATTAAGCATGAAAATGTTTTTATTATAAACATGATGATAAAATTTTGACGAACTGAGTATTGCATCGTTAATCTTGAAATTGTATATAGTTGCGCGCCTACATACAATTTGGAATGGACCATGCAAGGCTGACTAGTAGTCACCATAAAAATGATTAATAAACACTACATTTTCTTTGAAAATTGTGAAAGATTAAAATTTATGAGATCTGCAAGAAGTGAAAAATAGGGACATAGTGATAGGGACACCTACATATGTGCCTGTAGCATCTATTCTTCTGAGTTGAATTTACTCATCTGTGGAACTTGTCTTATTTGACAATTGATTAAAACCCCGTTGATTAGTATTTCCTTGAAAATTACCCCGTTGAGGACCTTGGTTCCTATTTTGGGCGGGTGGGGGTGGTCTTTGTGGTGCTACAAAACCCGGGGGAGCCAAATAGATATTAGACTTGTAAGACAAATGGTTAACATCAACATTTGGTTTGAATTGAATCCGATCAATTTCATTGTTGTTATAAGCATAAACTTCTTGTTGATTATTATAAACCTTGTCACAATTATAGTACGAATGTGGTCCACCACAAGTTTCACACGTTTCACTTTTTTCTTTCACGGCATGAACATGTGTAGTGAGGGCGTCGGTTTTTAAATCGAGTGTCTCAACAAGCGAAGTAAGTTTATTAATTCGATCATTCACCTCAATATTACTCGTACTAGCACTTGCCATATTAGCCCTAACACTTTTGGTTTGCACTTTTGCTTTGTTCTCAATAATGGCCCAAGCCTCGTTTATTGTTTTCACAAGAATATTGCCCCCCGCGGCACTATTAAGTGAGTCTTGGTCGTTTAGAGTTAAACCATTATAAAATGTGTTGATTTGATGAACTTTAGTAAAACCGTGTTGTGGACATTTTCTCAAAAGATCTTTAAAACGATCCCAAGCCTCACTAAACGTTTCCCCATATTTTTGCTCAAAATTGATTATTTCATTCCTTAAGGACGTGGTCCGTGATGGTGGGAAAAAGTAGTTAATGAACTTGGTCTCTAAGTCGATCCATGTGGTAATACTTTGGGGTGGTTCCTTATCAAGCCAAATCCGGGCTTGTCCCTCGAGGGAAAAAGGAAAAAGTTGGAGGCGAACGGCCTCTTGGGGCACCCCATTGTATTTGACGGTATTAGCTAATTGGATGAAACGTTTGATATGAGCGTGTGGGTCATCATTAGTACGGCCTAAAAATGGTGTAGCGGAAACCATTTGAATGAAACCCGATTTAAGTTCGAAATGATTAGCTCCAATATTTGGCACCACAATCGCGTCATCGTTTCCTTCAACGTGAGATTGTAGAATCTCAATCATTGGTCGATTATCCGTTGCCATCGTATTGTTGAAAGCTCGATTCTCGGGATCGGCTTTAATGACGGTCTTTTTGTTTTTCTTCTTCTTCTTTTTAGAAGAATTGGAAGTATTTGGTACACCAATCGGTATGTATGTATGCGCGCGAGTGCGCATACAATTAAAACTTTGGAATGAGGTAGGTGACCTCGGTCGACTTTGAGAGGAAAAGGATTTTCCCTCTCGAGGAGCAATATGAAAAAGCTACAAAAATATATACGTAAAATACTACTTGAGTTGGCAAACCAATAATCGGTCGTCCCTCTCAATATACGCACAAGCGAGCGGGGAAACGAGGTGGCACAAAGCACTTAAAAACCTTTTTCCTTAGACGGCCTTTTATAGCGCGTCGCCTTATACCCACCTTATAGTTTGTATATGTCGAGTTCAAACGTCTTACTAGTATTTATCTATTTTGCCCTTTTTTCTCGTTATGGATTCGAATACAATAGTTAGGTGATGAAATCCCAACTAAGGCCTTATTTGATAAGTAGGTAATTTATTGTGCTACGTAATATAATATAGTAAAAGAAAAATCTTTTTGTATTTTTTAAAGAAAAATATATATTCACAAGAAAAATCGAAAGAAATCGAATCGAAAATTTAACACTAATACGTAATATTTTTGGTGTAATACTTTTAGGAAAAAGTATTACTTTTGATTTTTTTAATTTTTTTGGTGCAATTCTTAAGAAAGAAATTGCTTTTGTGATTTTTTTAATTTTTTTGTATTTTTAAATTTTTGATTTTTTTGTGTTTTTTATTTTGTTGCAAGAAACGTAACGTTCAAAAAGAACGGATCCCAAAATCCAAACGTCTTCACGAAAAATCGTCAATCGTACGAGCGAAGCGGCAGCGGCGCCAATTTGAAACTAGGATTTTATATGTTTAGCAATGAATGTTCGTTTTTCCTCGATTCGACTCGAATTTGATTTCTGGTTTAACGTATCGACTTAACTTTGTTCTTGGTGAATAAAACTTGATTGGTATCTATTTTTAATTAAAAGCACGTAAAAAGATAAAAATATTAAACTACGTAAAATACTTACTAATGCTAAAAACAAATTGCAAATACCGCAGGTAAAAATCACAAAGTAAAAATATTAAATGTGCAAGTAAATGTAAACGAGGATTATTAAAATGCTAAATGAAAATGACAAATAAAAATGCAAAATACTAAAATGCCTAAAAGGTAAATGCAAAATTTATTCTAAAAATGTAAAAAATATTTTTTTATACTTTATAAATTTTCTATTTATTTATTTATGAAAACTATTTATCTTTATTAAAAATCTAAAATCTATTTTTTTTTCTATTATTTTTTTTATTTTTAAAACTTAAAAGTGGAATGAAATGAATTGAAACTTAACACAACCCTTTTTTTTAATATAGACGTAGACCTTTTTTTTTTATCTAAACAAAACGCATCCTATTTTTTTTCGTTTCTTACTAACGTAGGCCCAAAAGTAAGAGGGAAAGCCCAAAGTTAAAAAAAACAAACGCAGCTTACGGAGAAAAGAATACGCAGCCTCTTTTTTTTTAATTTAAAACAGGGACTGTTTTGCAATTACTTAAAATGAACAAATTCTGCGAATACAGGGACTAAAATGCAATTTTCGACAAGTTAAAAAGCAAAAACGGGCTGAAGGGGTTTAAGGAGCAAGTTTGAACTTATTTTCGAACCAAATTACATGGTTTTCGTTCCTGAATGTTCGTAATTGAAAGAAAGCTATGGAAAATAAGTTTGAACTTATGAGATAAGCTGGAAGTGCTTTTTCAAAAATCGAGCTTATACAAAAAGTTTGTTTTGAGCTTATGGCTTACTTTTAGAAGCTGAAACTTTGCAGGACTTAATAAGAGCTGAGAAAAACAAGTTTCATTCAAAGAAATTCTCGAAAAGCTAACAGGATAAGCAGTTTCAAGTAAAACCAAAATGTGCTTATTATTAAGCACTTGACCAAATTTCGACTTTTTCGAAAACTTTTTTTTTCCTGACTAAAAACTGATTACGAGCTATATTATGACAACCTTTGTGAAGTGAAACCAGCTAGAAACAACAAAATTAGCGAATCAGAAAAGCTATGATAGAAAACTATCCTATATCAAAACAGTGGCTAGATGACCAACTTTTGGGCTAATTAGCTACTTATCAAATAAGCTAGAGTGAAAACGCTTAACTACAAAGTTAAAACCACTAGTTCAGGCTATCTAGAATGCTAAATTACTCTTCCTAATTCCTAATGAGCTGTGAGAAAAGTGATGATGAATAAGGCTATTCAGACAGAAATTTAGACCCGCACTATTTATATGCCGTTTGCCTCTTTGACCTTCCTAGCTGACTTTTATGAGCTGGTTAGTACTACTTTTAGGCTACCAAATGAGATGCAAACAAATTCGGATCTGTACCAACACAATAAACTATCCTCAACAGCTTATCCAAACACCCCTTAAAAACAGAATGAAAACTTAAACTTATGAAACTGATTTCTATCGCTTGGAGATGTACCTTTCAGTGCTTAACAAGTGGGTTTAAACCTATATAATCAGATAATAAGCAATGAGAACTGAGTAAAAGGCTAACAAAGAAAATGACCAAAATATTTTTGTATTTTTTTTTTTATTTATGACAGAAAATAGAAATAAACAGTTTAAGCTACTAAAATAAACTCAAAAGCATTAAAAGGCAAATCACATATTCAGAATAAGCAGGTAAGCCGCATATAAGCATAAATGATAAGCTATGATTTAAACTAAGGTTTGAGAGGAAAAGTAAATAAGTGCATAAACCTTAAGCACAAGCTCCTATCCAAAGTAGCCTTTGCACAAGGCCTGAGTCTTCAACCCACTATATGATCAACTTATAAATCAGCTTATTTCAAGCTTATACCCACTGTTCATCCACACCTTGGATGAGGCAGCCTTCTTTTCGTTCCTTGAGTCTTTTTTATGTGATAAAAATAACTTTCCTTAGTGTTTTTAAACAAATCTCACATAGGCTTGTTAAAACTTATGTGAGAGTGATTATGAACTCAAAAAATGGCTTATTCAAAGAGATTATAGCTGAGATTTAAGGCAGAAATTAATAAGAAACTTAAGGACAAATTAAAGAGCACTTCTGATACTGAAATCAAACTTTTCATTAATCATTAAACATTACAAATTAAAAACATGACAAGAAAAATAGAAATTAAAAATAAGTTCTACTAAGGAAAAATTACACACTTTCAATGAGAAAACTATAAGTATTTATAGAACATCCAAGGCTTCTAGGTGAAGTTTTCCAGCTCATCTTCTCTCTCCAAGGGTTTCTCTATGAACCGTTTGATCAAGCTTAAAATTTAAGCACATTTGAAGGCCGTTGATCTTTTTCTTGCTTTCTCTTTCCTGACACGGATTGCCAGCGTGGCATTCGTTTTGGCAACCTTTGTGTTTCTTTTGCACTAACTTTAGTGCAAAGATCCCAAAAAGTTGTGTTTCTTTCCTTGGGAGGTTTGGATCGCCAGCGTGGCAATAGGTGATGTGGACTTGGGGCATGTGGGATTCTCTTATTGGTGGGTTGGAAGTGGATTGATGTAAATTAATTAGGTTATTACCCTTTCAGGTAAAAACCCCTCTTCTTGTTCTTTGTCTGGTAAAAAGGAAGGGGGAGGGTGAACAGTAAAACTTCCCTCCCTTTTTATTACTTCTTTATATAGTTTGACTTTCTTTGACCTGGCCATCTTTCTCCCTTTTGGCAAAACTGGCCCTTGTGGTTAGTATACTTTGTTATGTTGTATAAAATGCTTCCAAGACTTGTATAAAGTATAGGAATCTTTCATTTTGGCCCCTGATTTTTGGATATTGGCAAATCTAGTCCCTCAACATTGTAACATCTTGATTTTTGGCACATGTCTTTCATATATCTTCATTTCTAATCCTTGATCTTACCAATTTTTACACTTTTGGTCCTTGTCTCCAACAAATCTTCATTTTAGACCCTTGAACTTTGTAATTTTTGCACTTTTGGTCCTTTGACTTTGATTTTGTCTCTTTCCTTGACTTTTTTTTCAATAAATGACCGTGAAATCCCGTGTTTTCTTTCCTTTTGATCATTTGTACCTATTTAACACAAAAACACAAAACCACGCGTAATTCCGACATTTACGATACTAAACACATGATTAGGTCTCGTTTTTACTTGATTTTAGTGGCAAAAGGATAAGTGTTTACACACTTATTAGCCATGCAATGGAATCAAAATAATGAGTGAGATATGATCAAAACAAGTTTAAGGTATAAATCTGAGTTCACTGTTTTGGACGATTTTTAGAAAATATTTAGAAGATGATTCAACAGTAGCTATAGAAGAGTTAAATGTAGCAAATATCATGTAGTTTATGTGATAAAAATTTGAGCTTCTATCTCCATATAGAACTCAAGATATGACAGTTTTGGTGAAAGTAAAGATAAAAATCAGATTTTTGGAAATTAAAGAATAATACTATTATATAAGCACTCAAAATTTAATAGTATAAAATATAAATTAAAACCCACTAACTTATAAAACTTATTTATATAAATATGTAAATTGGTAAATGAATGAATAACTTATATAAATGGTAGTGAAATAATACTTATAAGTTATAAAACTATAAACATTGTTTTTACGACTTTTTCGGCTAATACCGTAAAAATTAACGTTTTTGTTAAATAAAACTTAGATGGTTGGACCCGTCTAATGAAAACTTTATAAAACTTATATACTGATATATAGACATGTATAACAAGTAAAAACCGATAAAAACCCGAACTATAGGACAAACGGACATTAACGAGTTAAATAAACATATTGGACTAATAAATGGACTAAATAAGATAAAAACTTGTAAAAAGAATTTATTGGGCTTAACCCATTTAGGCCCAACTTGTAAAGTGTAGATACTGATAAAATAAGTATAACATGGATTAAAACAAGTTAAAGAACTTATAATAAGTTTATTGGACTTAAAACACGTAAATGGGTAAAACTAGTAAACTAGTATAAAAGCTATCGACATATAACACTAAAATGAGTAAACGAGAATATGTAAACCCACTTGATCATCATATATATATAATCATCATATGTATACATAATTGATATTTTTATAAAGTCATTGGACAAACGTCTAAGACCGAGTATTATTTGTCTAGGTTTCCGTGATTAAAGCACGTACCGTACGTCCGAATTGCCGATAACCCGCCTTCCCACATCAACGTGAGTTCATAGCCTCGCACTCTTTTAAATGTTTTTATGAAATGTTTTATAAACCCGCGAGGGAGATAACATGTTAGTTTTTATAAAATAGGACACCATTTGTCCCGATTGTTTGTTTATTAATTTTGGACCCGAATGATTGAATGACCCGATTGTATGACCCGATAAATGATTAATGGAACCCGATAGATGAAATAAAATGGATTACTAAAGTTAGGTTATGTCACTAAAAGTCCCATTAGCATTAATTGTGAACTACCGGGAGTTGGTAGACGCTTATGCATTTAATAGTACTATTTGGGGACGATCACCCCAGTTCGCGCCTTGACGGTTGATCCCCGTCGTGCCACATTGATTGGTAAGCGAATTTATGTATGAGAAGATTTCCATAGCGTGACCTTTGTGACGACACGCTACTTTAGATGGGCAAAATTGGTATCGGGTTAGCTACCCGTTGTTGGTTTAGTAAGGTAACAATGTCATGTGGCATATAATAATCCAAAACTAACGAAATACTACTAGACGCTCCGAATTACGATGTATTGCCTGACTAGCAATACAGGGTCATACTATTGATATTATGTTCGTGTTTTGGTTTTCATAACCATATTCATATAACGGATTTTATTTGAATTTATACGACGTCATAAGACGTATTGTATGATGTTTTTACGACATTGGCTCGTATAATGATTTTTAAGGCAAATGCCTATATTATGATTTTCGATAAGGATTTGTATAAAAATGACTTTGGCTATTTTATGGCCTATTACAAAGATTTGTATAAAATGATTTTGGCTATTTTACGGCCTATTACAATGATTTGTACGAATTGATTTTTGGTACTAATTTTATACCAAAGTTATATTGATGGAATTTATTAAACTCTATGAATTCACTCGGCGTTATCGCTGACCTTTTCTTTTAACATGTTTTATCTCAGGTACTTGAAGGTAATTCTCGGGAAGACGACAAGAATTCATGGCCCGCACTTAAACAATATTTTCCATTCAAATACTTTGTAAAACTTTGTATGAAATGTAATGACTTGGGACCGATGTAACTTTGATATTTATGAATGGAAATGATTTATTATTAAACGACGCGATTTTTATGCGTTGTCTATGATGTGAGTAATGTGCTATCCCGTAACACCAACTAGTCTTCCGCTGTATTGAGTTGTATAAATTTGGGGGTGTTACAGTTTGGTACCAGAGCTCTCGTTATAGAGAACGAAAGATTTTTAAAACTAAGGTTTTGAATAAAACATTTCAAAATCTTTTATCTATAAACATTTTTCTAAAAATGTCTAAAAATCTTTTGACTATAACGGTGCCAAAGAATTCCCGAGTTACCGACAAGGCCAGACAGAGAAGTGTTATTTTAATATATATATATAACTTGGATTATATATATATATATATATGATGTAATTTTATTACATGATTGTTTGATGATTATTTCTATATTTATACGAGGTATTTATATGACGTAGATTGTCACAAGTAACCCTAACTCCCCTAGTAAATTAATCGAAGCTATTCTCGTAGGAATTCTAGCTATCCTAGATCTAAACCAAGTTGTGGATATTTATGATCCCAACAAATGGTTGATATTCGTAGAAGTATAGATATTAGTTGATTGTGATATTGAAAAATAATTGGCGAGATTAAATCTGACATCGATGTCATGACGATCTTTCCTTATAGAGTGGAGTTTGACAAAACGTTGCCACCTAGAAAGATGTCATCTGATTCGTTGTCATCCAATTCTTAAATTGAAATCGAAAGGGTGAATGTTGCACTTGAGGCTGTCATTGGAACCATTACCCAAAAGCCTCATGCCACTAATACCTTTCCGAGAAGTCCAATTGAATGTATGAGTCATCTCATACTAGTGACTCATTTGATAATTGTTGTTGTAAGAGATATAGGATTGGAAATTAAGTGTTGATTCATATTGAGATTGTATTGCCTTTACAAGGCCGAAGAATAAGGTTGTAAGTATTGGAATATGAGGTAGGATATTGAATTGAGTATAAAATTGGTTGAAACTTGAATAAAGTAAATTTAACACATATGGAATAAGAAATTGTTAAGAGGAAGCCGTTAAGTCCTGTAATTGAATTATAAGGTTTTAATTGATTGTTGATTCGTGTTAAGGGTTGTTCCTAGGCCATTGTCCACTAACGAGGATGCCCAGTGTCCAATAAATAAATTGAAGAAACCTTCTTCTGAATTGAGACCGATGGATCTTCTGGGACATGTGGAACACCTAATGACTCTTGTAGATTAGTATTCATTGTAGTATCTTTTAAAAATAATCCCTAACTTAACTGAGATATCAGTTGGTAGGATGAGTTCTGAGAATTGTATAACATAGTGACACGTAATGTGTTACGGTACAATTTGACTTGTTTGTGATTAATAAAAAGACTACCTTTGATTGCTAAATTCTACATGTATCGAAGTTATCTATCTTTTCTTACTTCATCCTAATGTTCGCATTAGTGATGCAACCATTGAACAAGTACTCATCTTGATTTGAGTTACGTTGTGAATTATTCTTGTTGAGTGCCATCGAGATCATGAACCTCATGATTACTTGGCTAAGCTCATTTCTTGATATATTGAAGTTAGTTCTTGGTGAACAACTCTTCATCACTCTTTTGCAGATCACTAATTGTTTTTATAAGATAAAACGGTATCCTTTGAGAAAATTTAATTTTCATCACAATAAGGATTATTCAAAGTGAGATTTATAAGTGATTGATATCAAAATGAAGTTGTTTATGAGACGCTTTGGAAAACCTAATTGTTTTCGTAACAAAGAAAATCTTTGTAAATTTATTTTGATTCTTATTTAAGAATTAAGCATGAAAATGTTTTTATTATAAACATGATGATAAAATTTTGACGAACTGAGTATTGCATCGTTAATCTTGAAATTGTATATAGTTGCGCGCCTACATACAATTTGGAATGGACCATGCAAGGCTGACTAGTAGTCACCATAAAACTGATTAATAAACACTACATTTTCTTTGAAGATTGTGAAAGATTAAAATTTATGAGATCTGCAAGAAGTGAAAAATAGGGACATAGTGATAGGGACACCTACATATGTGCCTGTAGCATCTATTCTTCTGAGTTGAATTTACTCATCTGTGGAACTTGTCTTATTTGACAATTGATATTCCCTTCTTGTCCAATTCTCCCGTAGTGAGATTCTTAGGAAAAGTATTTGATTACCGAGTATTGATACCCGACTGGATGTATCGACGTTCTTATCATTTCTTTGATTTGATTTCATTTGAATGACCTGGGTAACGATCCGAGGAGCTTTCGAATGCGTACTCAAATTATGAAAACATGGGATATATTCATATTCATTAAATGTTTTCGTCTGTATCTGAACTGAAATTCTCTCGCATAGATTATGCGTTGACCTTACTCTTTTAAGATTAGTTATGTCTCCAGATATCCCTAAATTTGCGAAGGATTATGAGTTATTATTAGTCTTTTGAGAAGATCACATCTTATCAACGGCAATGAAACTGGAAAGTTGATAGTGCCAGTAGAATGGATTAATTGATTATGACATGACGACATTGTCTTAATTGATGGGAACTCGAGTAGAAATCCCCTAAAAGATAAGATGTTGATTATCAAAAGTGATCTAAATAATTCTTGATGGATGACCATATCCTGTATTTAGACTTGAAATTATACCATGAATGATTGTGAACTAGTTATAGATATTATAATTTAGAAGGAACCTAATATGTATTTATTAAAAGATGTTTATGTTATTTGAAACTTTAGGAAGTATTTGTTGATGAATTACCTAGACTTTTGCCATTAAGGCAAGTTAAAATTTGTATTGATTATATTCCCGGTGCTGCACCTGTGGCTTGTGCACTGTACGTCAGCACCATCTGAATTAAAGGAATTACCGCACAACTGAGAGAGTTGTCGGAGAATGATTTTATTATACCAAGCCTGTCATCATGAAGAGCTATGGTGTTATCATTCCTTATATTTATAGATTACTGTGACTGAGTAAATTGACAATCGAAGACGATATCCATAACTCGAAATGGAAGATTTGTTCGATCATTTACAAGGTTCTAGCGTATGTTTTAAAAGATTTGATCCACGGCATGGTTATCATCAACTTCGCATCTGCGAAAAAGATTATCTACTCCAATCACTACATCCGGTACTTGTAATGAACATTATGAGTTTCATGTGATGTCGTTTGGATTGATCGATGCCCACGTAGCATTCATAATTTGGTGAATCATGTGTGAAGGCTGTAATTTAATAAATTCATGCTCGTGATCATTAAGGACCCTTTGTTTGTTTACCAGAATAAGAATGAAGTTAATAATTAATTATAGATTGCCCTGAATTGGCCGAACAATGAAAACATGTACCTTAAATATTTAACATAAGACTTAAGACTTAATCCTTTACATAAAATGACCGTTGATTAATAATGGTAAGATGTATGCAAATTGACTCTTCAAAAATTAAGAGCCCTTTTAAGACTTTGGATTTTACCAAAAAGAAATGGAAATATGCTTTGACAAATGTTTTAACAAAGGATTTTAAGGGATTATTCCCTTATACACAAACCATTTAACTAAACTTCTGTTTACGGGTAAATGTTTGTGTATACTTCTAGACAACTTAAGAAGGATTGAGGAAACCGTTAGACCATGAACTAAAAATTTAAAACGACAAATTCTGCTTTTCAACTAAGAAAATTTTACCAAGGAATAAACGAAGGTTTCTCGAACATTTACGAATCTTATTAAATATTTTCGATAAATCAACAAAAATCTTGTTAATTAAATCCAAATTTATTTTGAACATTTTATATAATTAATCGAACTAAGAAATTTAAAACTTTTACGTTTACGCTTCATAAAAATTAACTAATAATTATTTAATTAATTGTAATAATTATCGACTCTTTAAAACGTTAGATTGAGTAAAACAGATAAAGATAATAGTAAAGACGGAACTGAAACTTAGAAAATATGAAGAAAAGTGAACGTAATTACTGACGCATAATATAGAAAGAATATCTGAGTGAATTGTGGACATGATAATTATATCATCATGAGAAGTGAATGTAGATACCGACGCATTATGTAAAAAAAAAAGATAAAGAAACAATTAGGACATGTTCCTTAATAATGAAGGTGCAAAATAAAGTGCCGAACAATATAAAATAAACGATGCATTTAAGAAGGATAATATAGATGATAAAAAGGTTTCACGGCTAATGTGAACCATTAAAATAAAGAAGCCAATAGCGTTAAATGATTTAACAAGGCCACTTGTGATTGTCTAAATATGGAGGATTGTGAGATATAGTCATGTTGGAATTTGTAAGTATAAGTATTCTATTTATGTCATTTTATGACTAAAAGTATCTTTTTCTGAAGAAGTTGTACTGATGGAAATTATGAAGGCAGACATCGCCTCATACATTAGTAAACGTCTAGCTATTGCAAAGGTCATCATCTCAATTTGATTCGATTTGGGTCATCGTCGACAGACTGACCAAATCTGCTAATATCATTCCCGTTAATGATAAATGCAAAAGAGGTATGTAAACATAGTGTGCCTGTATCGAACATCTTTATCAAGATCCTCGCTTCGCATCGAATTTCTAGAGATTTGCTCAGAAATCATTGTGAACGAACCTTGATGAGAGTACTATGTACAACCCCAATCGA
The DNA here is from genome assembly GCA_025667525.1 of Glebionis coronaria. NCBI lineage: Eukaryota > Viridiplantae > Streptophyta > Magnoliopsida > Asterales > Asteraceae > Glebionis > Glebionis coronaria. The sequence continues at coordinate 602,081,214 of CM046879.1, read as the reverse complement.
AGGGACGAAGTAAAGTAACGATACAAAGTAATATAAGTGTTGTTTTATGTTTGAATGATTGACCTTTGGTAATAGACCGTATAATCGTTTTCCTTTGGAGAGATTATCATTGATAATTATCGTATTAGGATCGAGATCGAATCTTGTTAGGATATAAATAGTAGAGCATCTGTAAGCAAGAGTTGAGATAAAGACACCCGACATACACCCATTGTGAGTCGGACATGTCTTTTAGGTTTAAGGTTTCCTATGATGGTGAACCTAACCTTGCAAAATACCTGACCCGCGAGATCTGAAATGATTATTGAAATTAGGATTTGATTATTAACTGCCGATAGTGGGCAAGAGGTTATGTGAATATGAAATGTAGATCTTGAAGTGTCAAATGGGTAGCGAAGTTATGCCACAATTTTTAACCTTGGAAAAATGAATTCATGATCTGACAAATCATGGGATATAAGTCCCCGTTGTATGGGACCATTGAGATGATGTAAAAGTTGGGATTGAAAGGCATATAAGCTGGATCTACCCTAGGACTTCAAGAACCGCGTGAATTATGTTTCGAAAATCGAACTTGATGGAATATCTATCAAGTGAAAATCTGAATTCTTCTTAGTAAAGCTTAGATCGGCGAAAAGTTGCATTCATCAGAAACCCGTGAACATCATGGATAGAGAAAGTAAGTCAACATTAAGCCTGATCTTACTCCCGTAGATATGTTTGATGAAACTCGCGTATTATAATGGATTACACTTGTGAGAAAAGACCGAATGTGGAGGAAATACCCACATGGCTTTAACTCTATAAGAAGCGAGTAGTAAGGTAAGATGATCTTTGAGGACAAAGATCCTGTTTAGGGGTAAATGCTGTGACAATCCGTCAATTTACGATTGATATTTTATTCTCAAATATTATTTGAAAATATTATTTTAATGTTACAATATGAACTCACTTATTTTTGGGAAGAAATTTGGAATTACGTCTTGGAGTAGCATCGACTACGTCTAAACCGGAGGATTCTACGTTACGTGCTTACGTTTACATACACCGTCTTTGGTGACAGTCCGACATTTCAGAAAATAAATTTATTTGTGAATATTATTTTGGAGTTTTAAATTTGTGTTGGTTCATAAACTCACAAATTTACGAGAAGAGATTAGGACTTACAATTTTATTTTAGCGTCCTTTACGACTAAACCGGAAACCCTAGGATTACGTATTTACGTTTTCGAACTCCGTTTTTGATGAGACAATTTTTATTGGATTCGTTTTGTGACGGTGATTCATAATTTATAAAAACGTTTTTCGTAAAACGACCCGAGGGCACGCAAATCGAGGAAACTAGAATCGAGGAGTACCCGTAATTAAATGGGGATGAGACAAGTGGGACACTTGTCCCACCCCCATCAAAACCGGCCCTAACTAGCTAGCTAACACACTTGATGTGTCAAGTGTAAGCTAACTTCACCACTTGTCACATAAGCTTAAAGTTTAAGCTTTCCACCCACCAAAACCACTAGCTAGTTTCACTTCCACCATTTGCAACATGCAAACCACACATATTTTCTCTCTACCCTCTTGTAAATGCCGTCCCATCCTCACCCACAAACACCATTTTGATCAAAAATTAACCATGGAATCCTATGTTATTTCTACATATGTTGAAACCCTCTTGAAGCTCTCTTGAATGGTGGTGATTATAACATCCATGGAGGAGTTTTCATAGTGTCTTGAGGCTGATTTTCCACAAGGTATACATGAAGAATGGTGGTCTTGAAGAAGGTCTTGGTGCATCACAAGTATCTCCATCAAAATCCATGTTTTGATCAACCTACATCATCTTGGTGGTATAAAGATTGTCCTCCTCATTTTCTTGTTATTTTGATTATGTAAACATGTATTTTATTTCCTATTGTATTTGTATATTATGATTATATGATGATAAAAATGTTATGTGGGGATTTGGTGTTGATAAACATGATTAAAAAGGTAAAAAACCATAAGAAACAAGGTTAAAATCTTGGTTAAATTTGTTGGCTGTATAAAACAGTAAAGAAACAGGTCATGGACTGATAAAATGATGAAGTAGAATGGATTTACAGTAAGCTATGAGTCTTGTACACATGTGAGAGTTGGCCATTGAAACTAGGATTTTATATGTTTAGCAATGAATGTTCGTTTTTCCTCGATTCGACTCGAATTTGATTTCCGGTTTAACGTATCGACTTAACTTTGTTCTTGGTGAATAAAACTTGATTGGTATCTATTTTTAATTAAAAGCACGTAAAAAGATAAAAATATTAAACTACGTAAAATACTTACTAATGCTAAAAACAAATTGCAAATACCGCAGGTAAAAATCACAAAGTAAAAATATTAAATGCGCAAGTAAATGTAAACGAGGATTATTAAAATACTAAATGAAAATGACAAATAAAAATGCAAAATACTAAAATGCCTAAAAGGTAAATGCAAAATTTATTCTAAAAATGTAAAAAATATTTTTTTATACTTTATAAATTTTCTATTTATTTATTTATGAAAACTATTTATCTTTATTAAAAATCTAAAATCTATTTTTTTTTCTATTATTTTTTTTTATTTTTAAAACTTAAAAGTGGAATGAAATGAATTGAAACTAAACACTACCCTTTTTTTAATATAGACGTAGACCTTTTTTTTTTATCTAAACAAAACGCATCCTATTTTTTTCGTTTCTTACTAACGTAGGCCCAAAAGTAAGAGGGAAAGCCCAAAGTTAAAAAAAAAACAAACGCAGCTTACGGAGAAAAGAATACGCAGCCTCTTTTTTTTAATTTAAAACAGGGACTGTTTTGCAATTACTTAAAATGAACAAATTCTGCGAATACAGGGACTAAAATGCAATTTTCGACAAGTTAAAAAGCAAAAACGGGCTGAAGGGGTTTAAGGAGCTAGTTTGAACTTATTTTCGAACCAAATTACATCGTTTTCGTTCCTGAATGTTCGGAATTGAAAGAAAGCTATGGAAAATAAGTTTGAACTTATGAGATAAGCTGGAAGTGCTTTTTCAAAAATCGAGCTTATACAAAAAGTTTGTTTTGAGCTTATGGCTTACTTTTAGAAGCTGAAACATTGCAGGACTTAATAAGAGCTGAGAAAAACAAGTTTCATTCAAAGAAATTCTCGAAAAGCTAACAGGATAAGCAGTTTCAAGTAAAATCAAAATGTGCTTATTATTAAGCACTTGACCAAATTTCGACTTTTTCGAAAACTTTTTTTTTTTCTGACTAAAAACTGATTACGAGCTATATTATGACAACCTTTGTGGAGTGAAACCAGCTAGAAACAACAAAATTAGCGAATCAGAAAAGCTATGACAGAAAACTATCCTATATCAAAACAGTGGCTAGATGACCAACTTTTGGGCTAATTAGCTACTTATCAAATAAGCTAGAGTGAAAACGCTTAACTAAAAAGTTAAAACCACTAGTTCAGGCTATCTAGAATGCTAAATTACTCTTCCTAATTCCTAATGAGCTGTGAGAAAAGTGATGATGAATAAGGCTATTCAGACAGAAATTTAGACCCGCACTATTTATATGTCGTTTGCCTCTTTGACCTTCCTAGCTGACTTTTATGAGTTGGTTAGTACTACTTTTAGGCTACCAAATGAGATGCAAACAAATTCGGATCTGTACCAACACAATAAACTATCCTCAACAGCTTATCCAAACACCCCTTAAAAACAGAATGAAAACTTAAACTTATGAAACTGATTTCTATCGCTTGGAGATGTACCTTTCAGTGCTTAACAAGTGAGTTTAAACCTATATAATCAGATAATAAGCAATGAGAACTGAGTAAAAGGCTAACAAAGAAAATGACCAAAATGTTTTTGTATTTTTTTTTTATTTATGACAGAAAATAGAAATAAACAGTTTAAGCTACTAAAATAAACTCAAAAGCAATAAAAGGCAAATCACATATTCAGAATAAGCAGGTAAGCCGCATATAAGCATAAATGATAAGCTATGATTTAAACTAAGGTTTGAGAGGAAAAGTAAATAAGTGCATAAACCTTAAGCACAAGCTCCTATCCAAAGTAGCCTTTGCACAAGGCCTGAATCTTCAACCCACTATATGATCAACTTATAAATCAGCTTATTTCAAGCTTATACCCACTGTTCATCCACACCTTGGATGAGGCAGCCTTCTTTTCGTTCCTTGAGTCTTTTTTATGTGATAAAAATAACCTTCCTTAGTGTTTTTAAACAAATCTCACATAGGCTTGTTAAAACTTATGTGAGAGTGATTATGAACTCAAAAAATGGCTTATTCAAAGAGATTATAGCTGAGATTTAAGGCAGAAATTAATAAGAAACTTAAGGACAAATTAAAGAGCACTTTTGATACTAAAATCAAACTTTTCATTAATCATTAAACATTACAAATTAAAAACATGACAAGAAAAATAGAAATTAAAAATAAGTTCTACTAAGGAAAAATTACACACTTTCAATGAGAAAACTATAAGTATTTATAGAACATCCAAGGCTTCTAGGTGAAGTTTTCCAGCTCATCTTCTCTCTCCAAGGGTTTCTCTATGAACCGTTTGATCAAGCTTAAAATTTAAGCACATTTGAAGGCCGTTGATCTTTTTCTTGCTTTCTCTTTCCTGACACGGATTGCCAGCGTGGCATTCGTTTTGGCAACCTTTGTGTTTCTTTTGCACTAACTTTAGTGCAAAGATCCCAAAAAGTTGTGTTTCTTTCCTTGGGAGGTTTGGATCGCCAGCGTGGCAGTAGGTGATGTGGACTTGGGGCATGTGGGATTCTCTTATTGGTGGGTTGGAAGTGGATTGATGTGAATTAATTAGGTTATTACCCTTTCAGGTAAAAACCCCTCTTCTTGTTCTTTGTCTGGTAAAAAGGAAGGGGGAGGGTGAACAGTAAAACTTCCCTCCCTTTTTATTACTTCTTTATATAGTTTGACTTTCTTTGACCTGGCCATCTTTCTCCCTTTTGGCAAAACTGGCCCTTGTGGTTAGTATACTTTGTTATGTTGTATAAAATGCTTCCAAGACTTGTATAAAGTATAGGAATCTTTCATTTTGGCCCCTGATTTTTGGATATTGGCGAATCTAGTCCCTCAACATTGTAACATCTTGATTTTTGGCACATGTCTTTCATATATCTTCATTTCTAATCCTTGATCTTTCCAATTTTTACACTTTTGGTCCTTGTCTCCAACAAATCTTCATTTTAGACCCTTGAACTTTGTAATTTTTGCACTTTTGGTCCTTTGACTTTGATTTTGTCTCTTTCCTTGACTTTTCTTCAATAAATGACCGTGAAATCCCGTGTTTTATTTCCTTTTGATCATTTGTACCTATTTAACACAAAACCACGCGTAATTCCGACATTTACGATACTAAACACATGATTAGGTCTCGTTTTTACTTGATTTTAGTGGCAAAAGGATAAGTGTTTACACACTTATTAAATCCCCTACACTTGACCATTGCAATGACCCCATGCAATGCATAGTTATAAAGCATAAGTTACATTTTTCTCATAATCAATCCATCTCGGCCTTTATTATAATTACTACTACTACTACTACGACGAAAAAAAAAATAAAACTTTTAAAGGAAACAAAAGCTATAACAATTTATTAGCTTGGAAATTATTAGATGGAAGAAACTCGTAAAGAAATCTAAGACTTAGACTAGGGCTTTGGTGTCATGAATATTAATCACCCTCAAGTTTCACGTTCCCCATACCAAGCTTAAAAACGAGATCATTGTTATTACAAGTTAGCACAACAAACACTTGCTCATGTGGTTTAGTTAATCACTTAGACCCCCTTATTCCTATGGTGTATCTCTTATATTTTATTTTTGTCTTGAATGATCACGAGGATGCATTTTTGACTTATTTCGATAATTTATTTAGGCCGAAAATAAAGTGGGACGATTTAATCAATAGTTAGCTAAAGGACAAAATCTTTTAAAACTGCTTCTCGAAACCTCAAAAAGTTCATATCTTGGCATAACTCGTTTCACGATTTGAGACCTTTCTCGGACCGATATTTGGCTTGTACTTCAAACTTCAAATCTTGAGAGACGATCTTGAAATTATGGTCTTCTCTTCATTTTGGTATACATCTTCATAAGGAGTGAAAGATGCTTCAAACGTTGACCACGACTTCTTCATTTATCCTCTTCTTTATTTAGGATTTTGATATACAACGATCCGCCTCCTTTTCGGACTTGGATCTATTTATCCTCATACCTTGTTAGGGTCTTTTTGGATAGACTTCTCCATGATCTTTAGGGGAGTAATTGCTTCTCGTCGTGTGTCTTGATCCTTCATATTGATTCGGATTAATGATCTTCACATCATCTTAGGATCTTTAGCAAAAAGTGAATCCTCATGCCTTGTTAGGGCCTTTTTGGACTCGGGTATCCTCATGCCTTGTTAGGGCCTTTTTGGATAAGCCAATCTTCGCGTCCCGTTTCAATAAGTTATGCCTTGGCTATGAACTCTAATTAATACCGAGCAACTTTTAAACGATCTTGTGCTAGAAGCTAAGTAACCTTTTAAATCGTACAACCTTATTTATTGCAAATATATATTAACAAGTGATGGGAGAAAAAGCTCATAACTAACTCACATAAGTTAATGAAAGAATACCGAACTTATAATTAACTCTATCATCTCTCGTTCTCCACAATTTAAAATCTCAAGGAATGAGACTCGTGGATGCTTAGCCTAATTAAACCAATTAAGGTCCATATGGTTAAGGATACTAGCTAGAGTAAACTTAGATAAGTAAACTCGGGTTGAGTCAAAATATTCACAACGGGCCTAATATATCAAAGATATCTAAACTTGTTAAAACCATTTTATTTATTTATTTATTTTGACTTTATTCTTGAAATGGAAATTATAATGATGCGATAATAAAAGGAAAGAAAATAAAAATACTACTAGGCCAAAATAGATCAAAATTTTGAAAAACGTTGAAAAATTTTTAAAATTTTCCGGTAAATTGGGGTCAAATTCATGGAAAAGGCCACTAAAATTCGATAGAAAGCCCCCCTACACTTAACATAAACATTGTCCTCGATGTTTAAGCATGTGGGAGAATAAACTCCCCTACACTTAGGACATTGAGTACGTTGTTTAAAATCGAGCTAAGGAAGGGACAACTAAAGTGATTACATTTATTCGTTTTATTTATATACAAGTATGAATCACAATAGTTATGATAGAACCGGGTACACGGGAACACGGGATCACGGGTCTCATCAAAAGTACCAAAAGTGGATCATCAAAGCACATGTCCCTTCACACAATCACCACACACAAACAACCTACTTGGCTCCCCCCTACACTTATTGGTGGACAATAGATGAAGGCGAAAAAGGGTGGAAAGGATGGTAAAGGTAAAAATCTAACCTAGTTATACGATGCTTGATTTATTTATCACGAGTCTCTAGCTCGACTCGATTTCCCGAATTAATTCAAGGGAAATGTGGAGAGGGATGGAATCATCTCGTGAGAGATGTCCTCTCCATAGTACAACTTAACCCGTTGGCCATTCACCTTAAAGTTGGGACCATTTGGTTGGGATAACTCAATGGTGCCATAAGGGAAGACTTGGGCCACGGTGAATGGACCGGACCAACGGCTCTTAAGTTTACCCGAAAAGATTTTCAATCGAGAGTTAAATAATAAAACTTGATCACCAACATGGAACTCTTGGTTTTTAATCTTGGAATCATGAATGAGCTTAGTCTTCTCTTTGTAGATTAATGAATTTTCATAAGCCTCATTCCTAAGTTCATTGAGTTCATTGAGTTGGATTTTCCTATGATCATCGGCTTTGTTTATGTCAAAATTAGCCCATTTCAAGGCCCAATAAGCCTTATGCTCCAACTCAATGGGGAGGTGGCACGCCTTTCCGTACACGAGGCGATAAGGGGTACAACCTATAGGTGTCTTATAAGCGGTACGGAAAGCCCACAAAGCATCATCTAATTTATCGGCCCATGAGGCACGATGCTCTCCCACGGTTCGTTCTAAGATTCTCTTAAGACCACGGTTAGAAACCTCGGCTTGTCCATTAGTTTGAGGATGATATGCGGTGGAAAGTCGGTGATTGACACCATACTTAGCCATGACTCGTGCGAATTGATCATTGCAAAAATGAGTCCCGCGATCACTAATAATAGCACGAGGCACACCGAAACGAGCAAACAATTGTTTCAAGAAGTTAACAACCACCCTCGCATCGTTAGTAGGTAAAGCCTTTGCTTCAACCCATTTTGATACGTAGTCAACGGCTACGAGGATGTACTTGTTTCCCTTCGATGATGGAAACGGCCCCATAAAGTCGATGCCCCATACGTCAAAGATTTCACACTCTTGGATGAAATTTTGAGGCATCTCATCTTTATGTGTGATCTTGCCTTGCCTTTGGCAAGCATCACAATGTTTAACCATTTCATGTGCATCATGATAAATGGAGGGCCAATAGAATCCGGAGTCGAACACTTTTTTAGCGGTGTAATTAGGACCAAAGTGACCACCGGTGGGTCCTTTATGGCAAGCTTCAAGGATTTGTAAAGCCGTCGGCCCATCAACACATATACGAATGATTAAGTCCGCACATTGCTTGAAAAGATAAGGGTCGTCCCAATAGTACGTTTTGACGTCCTTGAAGAATTTTTTCTTTTGTTGGGACGTTAACCCTTCGATAAGAACACCACCCGCCAAATAGTTTGCAATGTCGGCAAACCATGGGGTATCATCAAGATTGGAATTAATAGACATTAAGGTCTCAAGGGGAAAGGATTCATTAATCTCTTGATTTGGAGATTCCCCTTGATACGGATCCTCAAGTCTACTAAGGTGATCCGCGGCTAGGTTTTCCGCTCCCTTTTTATCACGAATTTCGATTTTAAATTCTTGTAGGAGCAAAACCCAACGAAGGAGTCTCGGTTTAGCATCTTGCTTGGTCAACAAGTATTTCAAGGCGGAATGGTCGGTGTAAACGATGGTGGTGGAAAGCACAAGATAGGGGCGGAATTTCTCAAAAGCATACACTACAGCTAAAAGCTCTTTTTCGGTAGTGGTATAATGCAATTGAGCCCCCGTCATTGTCTTACTAGCATAATGAATGGGTTGGAAATGTTTGTTAACTCGTTGACCTAAAACCGCTCCTACCGCGAAATCACTAGCATCGCACATGAGCTCGAAAGGTAACTCCCAATTTGGGGAGACTAAGACCGGTGCCTTAGTTAATTTACCTTTAAGAAGTTCGAAAGAGTCGAGACAATCTTGAGAGAAGATGAAAGGAGCATCCTTTTCTAAGAGATGAGTCATTGGACGAGCTATTTTCGAGAAATCTTGGATGAAACGTCGATAAAATCCCACATGGCCTAAAAAATTTCTAACTCCTTTGACGGTGGTAGGTGGAGGTAACTTAGCAATGACGTCAACTTTAGCACGGTCGACTTCGATACCGGCTTTGGAAATTTTGTGACCGAGGACGATGCCTTCTTTTACCATGAAATGGCATTTTTCCCAATTAAGAACGAGACGAGTGTATTCACACCGTTGGAGCATACGTTCTAAATTAGCAAGGCAAGAAGAGAAAGAATCACCATAGACCGAGAAATCGTCCATAAAGACTTCCATAGTTTCTTCAACCATGTCATGAAATATCGCCATCATACACCTTTGGAAAGTCCCGGGAGCATTGCATAAGCCGAAAGGCATTCTTTTGTAAGCAAATGTTCCATAGGGACAAGTGAATGTGGTTTTCTCTTGGTCTTTTGGATCGATAGGAATTTGAAAATATCCGGAAAAGCCATCTAAGAAACAATAGAAATCATTACCCGCTAAACGCTCGAGCATTTGATCCATGAAAGGAAGAGGGAAATGATCCTTACGAGTGGCATCATTGAGCTTACGATAATCGATGCAAACTCGCCAACCCGTTACAAGTCGAGTAGGAATCAACTCGTTGTTTTCGTTGGGAACAACGGTGATTCCGCCTTTCTTAGGCACACAATGGACGGGACTAACCCATGGCGAATCCGAGATAGGGTAAATCATTCCGGCATCGAGAAGTTTGATAACTTCTTTCTTAATGACTTCATGAATTTTTGGATTAACCCTTCTTTGATTTTGGATTGCGGGTTTAAAGTCATCTTCCATGAGAATTTTATGAGTACAAAAATTAGGATCAATTCCGCGAATGTCGGAGATTTTCCAAGCAATTGCTTTCTTATGATTCTTAAGCACATCGATAAGTCGGGATTTTTCATCTTCTTTTAAGTCCTTAGCAATAATGACGGGCAACTTATTATCCTCCTCTAAGAAAACGTACTCTAGATGAGACGGCAAATATTTAAGCTCTAAATCCGGTGGATTGTCAATGGAAGGCTTAGTCAAAGTAGGATCATTGTTTGTAACTTCTTTAGGAGTAGGTGGAGAGATATTGTCCTCATTGAGAAGTCTCACAATAGTACGAATGTCTTCATCCCAATTGGTGGGAGAATTATCATAGTTAATCTCGAGAGGACCCAAACTAGCTTCAAACTCATCTAAGTCACTTTCTCCAAATGGAGTCAATGAAGGAGCAATAGAAGCTATGGTCTCAACATGAGGTAAAGGAGAAATCCCGCTCTTACAAGCCTCATGAAAATGTTCTTCGCATGCTTCGTCAAGCACATCGATGAAATTCACGGATTCGGGCTCATTGGGAAGTTTGGAAAGTTTACCCATGTTAAAGACGATTTTGTCATCCCCGACCCTCATGATAAGTTCACCCGCGGCCACATCGATTAATGTACGCCCGGTTCTCAAGAAGGGTCGTCCCACAATTAAGGGAACACGGGGATCCATTTCATAGTCGACGACGACGAAATCGGCGGGAAAAATGAATTTGTCGACTCCTACGAAAACATCCTCGGCTATCCCCACCGGATAAGCAACCGTACGGTTAGCTAATTCCAATGTCATACGAGTGGGGACTAGCTCGGGTAAAGATAATTGTTTCCACATGGACAATGGCATAAGATTGATACTCGCTCCGAGATCCGCCAAGGCCATACAATTCTTAACACCCGGAAAATTACAAGGAATAAGGAATCGACCGGGATCTCCTAACTTAACCGGTAATTTTCTCAAACGAACCGCGGAACAATTCTCATTCAATTGGGTATTGGCAATATCAAGCAACTTTTCCTTATCACTTAAAAGATCCTTAAACATCTTAGCGTACATAGGCATGTGAGCGAGCGCCTCGGCAAAGGTGATATTAAAATTCAATTGTTTGAACATTTTTAGGAAGTTCGAAACTTGAATATCATCCTTATTCTTCAATTTCTCTTTCCGCAACCTTGAGGGATAAGGTATATTGGGTTGAGATGAAGGCTTTGGAGTGGATTGCTCACTCACATCCTTTGGAGGAGGAGGAGGAGGAGTAGAAATAGAAGGTGAAGGAACTGGTTTTGGAACCGAAGGTAGGGTATAAAATTTGGGTATCGGTGGAACATAAGGTGTAGATGAATGCATAACGGGAGGTATGTCACAAGTGGAAGAAGAAGGAGGTTGTGTCGAAGAAGAAGGAATCTCGGGTCCTTGGTTAGGTGGGGAAGGTTCTACGGTGATCTTACCGCTCCTAGTAGTGATAGCATTAACATTAGCCCTAGGATTGGTCACGGTGTTCGAGGGAAGGGTACCTTGGGGACGAAAGGTTTGAATCATAGTCGAAAACTTCTTATCGGTCGATTCTTGCATCTCTCTCATCATTCGTTCATGGTCGGATAATTTTTGTAAAACCAAGTCCATTTGAGGATTATGCATGTTCATTTGATTATAACCTTGATTAAATCCTTGATTTTGAAAACTTTGGTTATTATATCCTTGATTATTTAACCCTTGGTTTTGCCCTTGAAAATTCCCTTGATTTTGATTAAAACCCCGTTGATTAGTATTTCCTTGAAAATTACCCCGTTGAGGACCTTGGTTCCTATTTTGGGCGGGTGGGGGTGGTCTTTGTGGTGCTACAAAACCCGGGGGAGCCAAATAGATATTAGACTTGTAAGACAAATGGTTAACATCAACATTTGGTTTGAATTGAATCCGATCAATTTCATTGTTGTTATAAGCATAAACTTCTTGTTGATTATTGTAAACCTTGTCACAATTATAGTACGAATGTGGTCCACCACAAGTTTCACACGTTTCACTTTTTTCTTTCACGACATGAACATGTGTAGTGAGGGCGTCGGTTTTTAAAGCGAGTGTCTCAACAAGCGAAGTAAGTTTATTAATTCGATCATTCACCTCAATATTACTCGTACTAGCACTTGCCATATTAGCCCTAACACTTTTGGTTTGCACTTTTGCTTTGTTCTCAATAATGGCCCAAGCCTCGTTCATTGTTTTCACAAGAATATTGCCCCCCGCGGCACTATTAAGTGAGTCTTGGTCGTTTAGAGTTAAACCATTATAAAATGTGTTGATTTGATGAACTTTAGTAAAACCGTGTTGTGGACATTTTCTCAAAAGATCTTTAAAACGATCCCAAGCCTCACTAAACGTTTCCCCATATTTTTGCTCAAAATTGATTATTTCATTCCTTAAGGACGTGGTCCGTGATGGTGGGAAAAAGTAGTTAATGAACTTGGTCTCTAAGTCGATCCATGTGGTAATACTTTGGGGTGGTTCCTTATCAAGCCAAATCCGGGCTTGTCCCTCGAGGGAAAAAGGAAAAAGTTGGAGGCGAACGGCCTCTTGGGGCACCCCATTGTATTTGACGGTATTAGCTAATTGGATGAAACGTTTGATATGAGCGTGTGGGTCATCATTAGTACGGCCTAAAAATGGTGTAGCGGAAACCATTTGAATGAAACCCGATTTAAGTTCGAAATGATTAGCTCCAATATTTGGCACCACAATCGCGTCATCGTTTCCTTCAACGTGAGATTGTAGAATCTCAATCATTGGTCGATTATCCGTTGCCATCGTATTGTTGAAAGCTCGATTCTCGGGATCGGCTTTAATGACGGTCTTTTTGTTTTTCTTCTTCTTCTTTTTAGAAGAATTGGAAGTATTTGGTACACCAATCGGTATGTATGTATGCGCGCGAGTGCGCATACAATTAAAACTTTGGAATGAGGTAGGTGACCTCGGTCGACTTTGAGAGGAAAAGGATTTTCCCTCTCGAGGAGCAATATGAAAAAGCTACAAAAATATATACGTAAAATACTACTTGAGTTGGCAAACCAATAATCGGTCGTCCCTCTCAATATACGCACAAGCGAGCGGGGAAACGAGGTGGGACAAAGCACTTAAAAACCTTTTTCCTTAGACGGCCTTTTATAGCGCGTCGCCTTATACCCACCTTATAGTTTGTATATGTCGAGTTCAAACGTCTTACTAGTATTTATCTATTTTGCCCTTTTTTCTCGTTATGGATTCGAATACAATAGTTAGGTGATGAAATCCCAACTAAGGCCTTATTTGATAAGTAGGTAATTTATTGTGCTACGTAATATAATATAGTAAAAGAAAAATCTTTTTGTATTTTTTAAAGAAAAATATATATTCACAAGAAAAATCGAAAGAAATCGAATCGAAAATTTAACACGAATACGTAATATTTTTGGTCTAATACTTTTAGGAAAAAGTATTACTTTTGATTTTTTTAATTTTTTTGGTGCAATTCTTAGGAAAGAAATTGCTTTTGTGATTTTTTTAATTTTTTTGTATTTTTAAATTTTTGATTTTTTGTGTTTTTGATTTTGTTGCAAGAAACGTAACGTTCAAAAAGAACGGATCCCAAAATCCAAACGTCTTCACGAAAAATCGTCAATCGTACGAGCGAAGCGGCAGCGGCGCCAATTTGAAACTAGGATTTTATATGTTTAGCAATGAATGTTCGTTTTTCCTCGATTCGACTCGAATTTGATTTCCGGTTTAACGTATCGACTTAACTTTGTTCTTGGTGAATAAAACTTGATTGGTATCTATTTTTAATTAAAAGCACGTAAAAAGATAAAAATATTAAACTACGTAAAATACTTACTAATGCTAAAAACAAATTGCAAATACCGCAGGTAAAAATCACAAAGTAAAAATATTAGATGCGCAAGTAAATGTAAACGAGGATTATTAAAATGCTAAATGAAAATGACAAATAAAAATGCAAAATACTAAAATGCCTAAAAGGTAAATGCAAAATTTATTCTAAAAATGTAAAAAATATTTTTTTATACTTTATAAATTTTCTATTTATTTATTTATGAAAACTATTTATCTTTATTAAAAATCTAAAATCTATTTTTTTTTTCTATTATTTTTTTTATTTTTAAAACTTAAAAGTGGAATGAAATGAATTGAAACTAAACACTACCCTTTTTTTTAATATAGACGTAGACCTTTTTTTTTTATCTAAACAAAACGCATCCTATTTTTTTTGTTTCTTACTAACGTAGGCCCAAAAGTAAGAGGGAAAGCCCAAAGTTAAAAAAAAAAACAAACGCAGCTTACGGAGAAAAGAATACGCAGCCTCTTTTTTTTTTAATTTAAAACAGGGACTGTTTTGCAATTACTTAAAATGAACAAATTCTGCAAATACAGGGACTAAAATGCAATTTTCGACAAGTTAAAAATCAAAAACGGGCTGAAGGGGTTTAAGGAGCTAGTTTGAACTTATTTTCGAACCAAATTACATGGTTTTCGTTCCTGAATGTTCGTAATTGAAAGAAAGCTATGGAAAATAAGTTTGAACTTATGAGATAAGCTGGAAGTGCTTTTTCAAAAATCGAGCTTATACAAAAAGTTTGTTTTGAGCTTATGGCTTACTTTTAGAAGCTGAAACTTTGCAGGACTTAATAAGAGCTGAGAAAAACAAGTTTCATTCAAAGAAATTCTCGAAAAGCTAACAGGATAAGCAGTTTCAAGTAAAACCAAAATGTGCTTATTATTAAGCACTTGACCAAATTTCGACTTTTTCGAAAACTTTTTTTTTTCCTGACTAAAAACTGATTACGAGCTATATTATGACAACCTTTGTGAAGTGAAACCAGCTAGAAACAACAAAATTAGCGAATCAGAAAAGCTATGACAGAAAACTATCCTATATCAAAACAGTGGCTAGATGACCAACTTTTGGGCTAATTAGCTACTTATCAAATAAGCTAGAGTGAAAACGCTTAACTACAAAGTTAAAACCACTAGTTCAGGATATCTAGAATGCTAAATTACTCTTCCTAATTCCTAATGAGCTGTGAGAAAAGTGATGATGAATAAGGCTATTCAGACAGAAATTTAGACCCGCACTATTTATATGTCGTTTGCCTCTTTGACCTTCCTAGCTGACTTTTATGAGCTGGTTAGTACTACTTTTAGGCTACCAAATGAGATGCAAACAAATTCGGATCTGTACCAACACAATAAACTATCCTCAACAGCTTATCCAAACACCCCTTAAAAACAGAATGAAAACTTAAACTTATGAAACTGATTTCTATCGCTTGGAGATGTACCTTTCAGTGCTTAACAAGTGGGTTTAAACCTATATAATCAGATAATAAGCAATGAGAACTGAGTAAAAGGCTAACAAAGAAAATGACCAAAATATTTTTGTATTTTTTTTTTTATTTATGACAGAAAATAGAAATAAACAGTTTAAGCTACTAAAATAAACTCAAAAGCATTAAAAGGCAAATCACATATTCAGAATAAGCAGGTAAGCCGCATATAAGCATAAATGATAAGCTATGATTTAAACTAAGGTTTGAGAGGAAAAGTAAATAAGTGCATAAACCTTAAGCACAAGCTCCTATCCAAAGTAGCCTTTGCACAAGGCCTGAATCTTCAACCCACTATATGATCAACTTATAAATCAGCTTATTTCAAGCTTATACCCACTGTTCATCCACACCTTGGATGAGGCAGCCTTCTTTTCGTTCCTTGAGTCTTTTTTATGTGATAAAAATAACTTTCCTTAGTGTTTTTAAACAAATCTCACATAGGCTTGTTAAAACTTATGTGAGAGTGATTATGAACTCAAAAAATGGCTTATTCAAAGAGATTATAGCTGAGATTTAAGGCAGAAATTAATAAGAAACTTAAGGACAAATTAAAGAGCACTTTTGATACTGAAATCAAACTTTTCATTAATCATTAAACATTACAAATTAAAAACATGACAAGAAAAACAGAAATTAAAAATAAGTTCTAGTAAGGAAAAATTACACACTTTCAATGAGAAAACTATAAGTATTTATAGAACATCCAAGGCTTCTAGGTGAAGTTTTTCAGCTCATCTTCTCTCTCCAAGGGTTTCTCTATGAACCGTTTGATCAAGCTTAAAATTTAAGCACATTTGAAGGCCGTTGATCTTTTTCTTGCTTTCTCTTTCCTGACACGGATTGCCAGCGTGGCATTCGTTTTGGCAACCTTTGTGTTTCTTTTGCACTAACTTTAGTGCAAAGATCCCAAAAAGTTGTGTTTCTTTCCTTGGGAGGTTTGGATCGCCAGCGTGGCAATAGGTGATGTGGACTTGGGGCATGTGGGATTCTCTTATTGGTGGGTTGGAAGTGGATTGATGTAAATTAATTAGGTTATTACCCTTTCAGGTAAAAACCCCTCTTCTTGTTCTTTGTCTGGTAAAAAGGAAGGGGGAGGGTGAACAGTAAAACTTCCCTCCCTTTTTATTACTTCTTTATATAGTTTGACTTTCTTTGACCTGGCCATCTTTCTCCCTTTTGGCAAAACTGGCCCTTGTGGTTAGTATACTTTGTTATGTTGTATAAAATGCTTCCAAGACTTGTATAAAGTATAGGAATCTTTCATTTTGGCCCCTGATTTTTGGATATTGGCGAATCTAGTCCCTCAACATTGTAACATCTTGATTTTTGGCACATGTCTTTCATATATCTTCATTTCTAATCCTTGATCTTTCCAATTTTTACACTTTTGGTCCTTGTCTCCAACAAATCTTCATTTTAGACCCTTAAACTTTGTAATTTTTGCACTTTTGGTCCTTTGACTTTGATTTTGTCTCTTTCCTTGACTTTTTTTCAATAAATGACCGTGAAATCCCGTGTTTTCTTTCCTTTTGATCATTTGTACCTATTTAACACAAAAACACAAAACCACGCGTAATTCCGACATTTACGATACTAAACACATGATTAGGTCTCGTTTTTACTTGATTTTAGTGGCAAAAGGATAAGTGTTTACACACTTATTAGCCATGCAATGGAATCAAAATAATGAGTGAGATATGATCAAAACAAGTTTAAGGTATAAATCTGAGTTCACTGTTTTGGACGATTTTTAGAAAATATTTAGAAGATGATTCAACAGTAGCTATAGAAGAGTTAAATGTAGCACATATCATGTAGTTTATGTGATAAAAATTTGAGCTTCTATCTCCATATAGAACTCAAGATATGGCAGTTTTGGTGAAAGTAAAGATAAAAATCAGATTTTTGGAAATTAAAGAATAATACTATTATATAAGCACTCAAAATTTAATAGTATAAAATATAAATTAAAACCCACTAACTTATAAAACTTATTTATATAAATATGTAAAATGGTAAATGAATGAATAACTTATATAAATGGTAGTGAAATAATACTTATTAGTTATAAAACTATAAACAATGTTTTTACGACTTTTTCGGCTAATACCGTAAAAATTAACGTTTTTGTTAAATAAAACTTAGATGGTTGGACCCGTCTAATGAAAACTTTATAAAACTTATATACTGATATATAGACATGTATAACAAGTAAAAACCGATAAAAACCCGAACTATAGGACAAACGGACATTAACGAGTTAAATAAACATATTGGACTAATAAATGGACTAAATAAGATAAAACTTGTAAAAAGAATTTATTGGGCTTAACCCATTTAGGCCCAACTTGTAAAGTGTAGATACTGATAAAATAAGTATAACATGGATTAAAACAAGTTAAAGAACTTATAATAAGTTTATTGGACTTAAAACACGTAAATGGGTAAAACTAGTAAACTAGTATAAAAGCTATCGACATATAACACTAAAATGAGTAAACGAGAATATGTAAACCCACTTGATCATCATATATATATAATCATCATATGTATACATAATTGATATTTTTATAAAGTCATTGGACAAACGTCTAAGACCGAGTATTATTTGTCTAGGTTTCCGTGATTAAAGCACGTACCGTACGTCCGAATTGCCGATAACCCGCCTTCCCACATCAACGTGAGTTCATAGCCTCGCACTCTTTTAAATGTTTTTATGAAATGTTTTATAAACCCGCGAGGGAGATAACATGTTAGTTTTTATAAAATAGGACACCATTTGTCCCGATTGTTTGTTTATTAATTTTGGACCCGAATGATTGAATGACCCGATTGTATGACCCGATAAATGATTAATGGACCCGATAGATGAAATAAAATGGATTACTAAAGTTAGGTTATGTCACTAAAAGTCCCATTAGCATGAATTGTGAACTGCCGGGAGTTGGTAGACGCTTATGCATTTAATAGTACTATTTGGGGACGATCACCCCAGTTCGCGCCTTGACGGTTGATCCCGTCGTGCCACATTGATTGGTAAGCGAATTTATGTATGAGAAGATTTCCATAGCGTGACCTTTGTGACGACACGCTACTTTAGATGGGCAAAATTGGTATCGGGTTAGCTACCCGTTGTTGGTTTAGTAAGGTAACAATGTCATGCGGCTTATAATAATCCAAAACAAACGAAATACTACTAGACGCTCCGAATTACGATGTATTGCCTGACTAGCAATACAGGGTCATACTATTGATATTATGTTCGTGTTTTGGTTTTCATAACCATATTCATATAACGGATTTTATTTGAATTTATACGACGTCATAAGACGTATTGTATGATGTTTTTACGACATTGGCTCGTATAATGATTTTTAAGGCAAATGCCTATATAATGATTTTCGATAAGGATTTGTATAAAAATGACTTTGGCTATTTTATGGCCTATTACAAAGATTTGTATAAAATGATTTTGGCTATTTTACGGCCTATTACAATGATTTGTACGAATTGATTTTTGGTACTAATTTTATACCAAAGTTATATTGATGGAATTTATTAAACTCTATGAATTCACTCGGCGTTATCGCTGACCTTTTCTTTTAACATGTTTTATCTCAGGTACTTGAAGGTAATTCTCGGGAAGACGACAAGAATTCATGGCCCGCACTTAAACAATATTTTCCATTCAAATACTTTGTAAAACTTTGTATGAAATGTAATGACTTGGGACCGATGTAACTTTGATATTTATGAATGGAAATGATTTATTATTAAACGACGCGATTTTTATGCGTTGTCTATGATGTGAGTAATGTGCTATCCCGTAACACCAACTAGTCTTCCGCTGTATTGAGTTGTATAAATTTGGGGGTGTTACAGTTTGGTACCAGAGCTCTCGTTATAGAGAACGAAAGATTTTTAAAACTAAGGTTTTGAATAAAACATTTCAAAATCTTTTATCTATAAACATTTTTCTAAAAATGTCTAAAAATCTTTTGACTATAACGGTGCCGAAGAATTCCCGAGTTACCGACAAGGCCAGACTGAGAAGTGTTATTTTAATATATATATATAACTTGGATTATATATATATATATATATATATATATATATATATATATATATATATATATATATATATATATATATATATATATATATATATATATATATATATATATATATATATAGATATATATATATATATATATATATATATATATATATATATATATATATATATATATATATATATATATATATATATATATATGATGTAATTTTATTACATGATTGTTTGATGATTATTTCTATATTTATACGAGGTATTTATACGACGTAGATTGTCACAAGTAACCCTAACTCCCCTAGTTAATTAATCGAAGCTATTCTCGTAGGAATTCTAGCTATCCTAGATCTAAACCAAGTTGTGGATATTTATGATCCCAACAAATGGTTGATATTCGTAGAAGTATAGATATTAGTTGATTGTGATATTGAAAAATAATTGGCGAGATTAAATCTGACATCGATGTCATGACGATCTTTCCTTATAGAGTGGAGTTTGACAAAACGTTGCCACCTAGAAAGATGTCATCTGATTCGTTGTCATCCAATTCTTAAATTGAAATCGAAAGGGTGAATGTTGCACTTGAGGCTGTCATTGGAACCATTACCCAAAAGCCTCATGCCACTAATACCTTTCCGAGAAGTCTAATTGAATGTATGAGTCATCTCATACTAGTGACTCATTTGATAATTGTTGTTGTAAGAGATATAGGATTGGAAATTAAGTGTTGATTCATATTGAGATTGTATTGCCTTTACAAGGCCGAAGAATAAGGTTGTAAGTATTGGAATATGAGGTAGGATATTGAATTGAGTATAAAATTCGTTGAAACTTGAATAAAGTAAATTTAACACATATGGAATAAGAAATTGTTAAGAGGAAGCCGTTAAGTCCTGTGATTGAATTATAAGGTTTTAATTGATTGTTGATTCGTGTTAAGGGTTGTTCCTAGGCCATTGTCCACTAACGAGGATGCCCAGTGTCCAATAAATAAATTGAAGAAACCTTCTTCTGAATTGAGACCGATGGATCTTCTGGGACATGTGGAACACCTAATGACTCTTGTAGATTAGTATTCATTGTAGTATCTTTTAAAAATAATCCCTAACTTAACTGAGATATCAGTTGGTAGGATGAGTTCTGAGAATTGTATAACATAGTGACACGTAATGTGTTACGGTACAATTTGACTTGTTTGTGATTAATAAAAAGACTACCTTTGATTGCTAAATTCTACATGTATCGAAGTTATCTATCTTTTCTTACTTCATCCTAATGTTCGCATTAGTGATGCAACCATTGAACAAGTACTCATCCTGATTTGAGTTACGTTGTGAATTATTCTTGTTGAGTGCCATCGAGATCATGAACCTCATGATTACTTGGCTAAGCTCATTTCTTTATATATTGAAGTTAGTTCTTGGTGAACAACTCTTCATCACTCTTTTGCAGATCACTAATTGTTTTTATAAGATAAAACGGTATCCTTTGAGAAAATTTAATTTTCATCACAATAAGGATTATTCAAAGTGAGATTTATAAGTGATTGATATCAAAATGAAGTTGTTTATGAGACGCTTTGGAAAACCTAATTGTTTTCATAACAAAGAAAATCTTTGTAAATTTATTTTGATTCTTATTTAAGAATTAAGCATGAAAATGTTTTTATTATAAACATGATGATGAAATTTTGACGAACTGAGTATTGCATCGTTAATCTTGAAATTGTATATAGTTGCGCGCCTACATACAATTTGGAATGGACCATGCAAGGCTGACTAGTAGTCACCATAAAACTGATTAATAAACACTACATTTTCTTTGAAGATTGTGAAAGATTAAAATTTATGAGATCTGCAAGAAGTGAAAAATAGGGACATAGTGATAGGGACACCTACATATGTGCCTGTAGCATCTATTCTTCTGAGTTGAATTTACTCATCTGTGGAACTTGTCTTATTTGACAATTGAAATTCCCTTCTTGTCCAATTCTCCCGTAGTGAGATTCTTAGGAAAAGTATTTGATTACCGAGTATTGATACCCGACTGGATGTATCGACGTTCTTATCATTTCTTTGATTTGATTTCATTTGAATGACCTGGGTAACAATCCGAGGAGCTTTCGAATGCGTACTCAAATTATGAAAACATGGGATATATTCATATTCATTAAATGTTTTCGTCTGTATCTGAACTGAAATTCTCTCGCATAGATTATGCGTTGACCTTACTCTTTTAAGATTAGTTATGTCTCCAGATATCCCTAAATTTGCGAAGGATTATGAGTTATTATTAGTCTTTTGAGAAGATCACATCTTATCAACGGCAATGAAACTGGAAAGTTGATAGTGCCAGTAGAATGGATTAATTGATTATGACATGACGACATTGTCTTAATTGATGGGAACTCGAGTAGAAATCCCCTAAAAGATAAGATGTTGATTATCAAAAGTGATCTAAATAATTCTTGATGGATGACCATATCCTGTATTTAGACTTGAAATTATACCATGAATGATTGTGAACTAGTTATAGATATTATAATTTAGAAGGAACCTAATATGTATTTATTAAAAGATGTTTATGTTATTTGAAACTTTAGGAAGTATTTGTTGATGAATTACCTAGACTTTTGCCATTAAGGCAAGTTAAAATTTGTATTGATTATATTCCCGGTGCTGCACCTGTGGCTTGTGCACTGTACGTCAGCACCATCTGAATTAAAGGAATTACCGCATAACTGAGAGAGTTGTCGGAGAATGATTTTATTATACCAAGCCTGTCATCATGAAGAGCTATGGTGTTATCATTCCTTATATTTATAGATTACTGTGACTGAGTAAATTGAGAATCGAAGACGATATCCATAACTCGAAATGGAAGATTTGTTCGATCATTTACAAGGTTCTAGCGTATGTTTTAAAAGATTTGATCCACGGCATGGTTATCATCAACTTCGCATCTGCGAAAAAGATTATCTACTCCAATCACTACATCCGGTACTTGTAATGAACATTATGAGTTTCATGTGATGTCGTTTGGATTGATCGATGCCCACGTAGCATTCATAATTTGGTGAATCATGTGTGAAGGCTGTAATTTAATAAATTCATGCTCGTGATCATTAAGGACCCTTTGTTTGTTTACCAGAATAAGAATGAAGTTAATAATTAATTATAGATTGCCCTGAATTGGCCGAACAATGAAAACATGTACCTTAAATATTTAACATAAAACTTAAGACTTAATCCTTTACATAAAATGACCGTTGATTAATAATGGTAAGATGTATGCAAATTGACTCTTCAAAAATTAAGAGCCCTTTTAAGACTTTGGATTTTACCAAAAAGAAATGGAAATATGCTTTGACAAATGTTTTAACAAAGGATTTTAAGGGATTATTCCCTTATACACAAACCATTTAACTAAACTTCTGTTTACGGGTAAATGTTTGTGTATACTTCTAGACAACTTAAGAAGGATTGAGGAAACCGTTAGACCATGAACTAAAAATTTAAAACGACAAATTCTGCTTTTCAACTAAGAAAATTTTACCAAGGAATAAACGAAGGTTTCTCGAACATTTACGAATCTTATTAAATATTTTCGATAAATCAACAAAAATCTTGTTAATTAAATCCAAATTTATTTTGAACATTTTATATAATTGGTCGAACTAAGAAATTTAAAACTTTTACGTTTACGCTTCATAAAAATTAACTAATAATTATTTAATTAATTATAATAATTATCGACGCTTTAAAACGTTAGATTGAGTAAAACAGATAAAGATAATAGTAAAGACGAAACTGAAACTTAGAAAATATGAAGAAAAGTGAACGTAATTACTGACGCATAATATAGAAAGAATATCTGAGTGAATTGTTGACATGATAATTATATCATCATGAGAAGTGAATGTAGATACCGACGCATTATGTAAAAAAAAGATAAAGAAACAATTAGGACATGTTCCTTAATAATGAAGGTGCAAAATAAAGTGCCGAACAATATAAAATAAACGATGCATTTAAGAAGGATAATATAGATGATAAAAAGGTTTCACGGCTAATGTGAACCATTAAAATAAAGAAGCCAATAGCGTTAAATGATTTAACAAGGCCACTTGTGATTGTCTAAATATGGAGGATTGTGAGATATAGTCATGTTGGAATTTGTAAGTATAAGTATTCTATTTATGTCATTTTATGACTAAAAGTATCTTTTTCTGAAGAAGTTGTACTGATGGCAATTATGAAGGCAGACATCGCCTCATACATTAGTAAACGTCTAGCTATTGCAAAGGTCATCATCTCAATTTGATTCGATTTGGGTCATCGTCGACAGACTGACCAAATCTGCTAATATCATTCCCGTTAATGATAAATGCAAAAGAGGTATGTAAACATAGTGTGCCTGTATCGAACATCTTTATCAAGATCCTCGCTTCGCATCGAATTTCTAGAGATTTGCTCAGAAATCATTGTGAACGAACCTTGATGAGAGTACTATGTACAACCCCAATCGAAGGGACGAAGTAAAGTAACGATACAAAGTAATATAAGTGTTGTTTTATGTTTGAATGATTGACCTTTGGTAATAG
The DNA here is from genome assembly GCA_025667525.1 of Glebionis coronaria. Classification (NCBI taxonomy): domain Eukaryota; kingdom Viridiplantae; phylum Streptophyta; class Magnoliopsida; order Asterales; family Asteraceae; genus Glebionis; species Glebionis coronaria. The sequence goes on along the minus strand of CM046879.1, from coordinate 602,056,938 downwards.
ACCGTATAATCGTTTTCCTTTGGAGAGATTATCATTGATAATTATCGTATTAGGATCGAGATCGAATCTTGTTAGGATATAAATAGTAGAGCATCTGTAAGCAAGAGTTGAGATAAAGACACCCGACATACACCCATTGTGAGTCGGACATGTCTTTTAGGTTTAAGGTTTCCTATGATGGTGAACCTAACCTTGCAAAATACCTGACCCGCGAGATCTGAAATGATTATTGAAATTAGGATTTGATTATTAACTACCGATAGTGGGCAAGAGGTTATGTGAATATGAAATGTAGATCTTGAAGTGTCAAATGGGTAGCGAAGTTATGCCACAATTTTTAACCTTGGAAAAATGAATTCATGATCTGACAAATCATGGGATATAAGTCCCCGTTGTATGGGACCATTGAGATGATGTAAAAGTTGGGATTGAAAGGCATATAAGCTGGATCTACCCTAGGACTTCAAGAACCGCGTGAATTATGTTTCGAAAATCGAACTTGATGGAATATCTATCAAGTGAAAATCTGAATTCTTCTTAGTAAAGCTTAGATCGGCGAAAAGTTGCATTCATCAGAAACCCGTGAACATCATGGATAGAGAAAGTAAGTCAACATTAAGCCTGATCTTACTCCCGTAGATATGTTTGATGAAACTCGCGTATTATAATGGATTACACTTGTGAGAAAAGACCGAATGTGGAGGAAATACCCACATGGCTTTAACTCTATAAGAAGCGAGTAGTAAGGTAAGATGATCTTTGAGGACAAAGATCCTGTTTAGGGGTAAATGCTGTGACAATCCGTCAATTTACGATTGATATTTTATTCTCAAATATTATTTGAAAATATTATTTTAATGTTACAATATGAACTCACTTATTTTTGGGAAGAAATTTGGAATTACGTCTTGGAGTAGCATCGACTACGTCTAAACCGGAGGATTCTACGTTACGTGCTTACGTTTACATACACCGTCTTTGGTGACAGTCCGACATTTCAGAAAATAAATTTATTTGTGAATATTATTTTGGAGTTTTAAATTTGTGTTGGTTCATAAACTCACAAATTTACGAGAAGAGATTAGGACTTACGATTTTATTTTAACGTCCTTTACGACTAAACCGGAAACCCTAGGATTACGTATTTACGTTTTCGAACTCCGTTTTTGATGAGACAATTTTTATTGGATTCGTTTTGTGACGGTGATTCATAATTTATAAAAACGTTTTTCGTAAAACGACCCGAGGGCACGCAAATCGAGGAAACTAGAATCGAGGAGTGCCCGTAATTAAATGGGGATGAGACAAGTGGGACACTTGTCCCACCCCCATCAAAACCGGCCCTAACTAGCTAGCTAACACACTTGATGTGTCAAGTGTAAGCTAACTTCACCACTTGTCACACAAGCTTAAAGTTTAAGCTTTCCACCCACCAAAACCACTAGCTAGTTTCACTTCCACCATTTGCAACATGCAAACCACACATATTTTCTCTCTACCCTCTTGTAAATGCCGTCCCATCCTCACCCACAAACACCATTTTGATCAAAAATTAACCATGGAATCCTATGTTATTTCTACATATGTTGAAACCCTCTTGAAGCTCTCTTGAATGGTGGTGATTATAACATCCATGGAGGAGTTTTCATAGTGTCTTGAGGCTGATTTTCCACAAGGTATACATGAAGAATGGTGGTCTTGAAGAAGGTCTTGGTGCATCACAAGTATCTCCATCAAAATCCATGTTTTGATCAACCTACATCATCTTGGTGGTATAAAGATTGTCCTCCTCATCTTCTTGTTATTTTGATTATGTAAACATGTATTTTATTTCCTATTGTATATGTATATGATGATTATATGATGATAAAAATGTTATGTGGGGATTTGGTGTTGATAAACATGATTAAAAAGGTGAAAAACCATAAGAAACAAGGTTAAAATCTTGGTTAAATTTGTTGGCTGTATAAAACAGTAAAGAAACAGGTCATGGACTGATAAAATAATGAAGTAGAATGGATTTACAGTAAGCTATGAGTCTTGTACACATGTGAGAGTTGGCCATGCAATGGAATCAAAATAATGAGTGAGATATGATCAAAACAAGTTTAAGGTATAAATCTGAGTTCACTGTTTTGGACGATTTTTAGAAAATATTTATAAAATGATTCAACCGTAGCTATAGAAGAGTTAAATGTAGAACATATCATGTAGTTTATGTGATAAAAATTTGAGCTTCTATCTCCATATAGAACTCAAGATATGGCGGTTTTGGTGAAAGTAAAGATAAAAATCAGATTTTTGGAAATTAAAGAATAATACTATTATATAAGCACTCAAAATTTAATAGTATAAAATATAAATTAAAACCCACTAACTTATAAAACTTATTTATATAAATATGTAAAATGGTAAATGAATGAATAACTTATATAAATGGTAGTGAAATAATACTTATAAGTTATAAAACTATAAACATTGTTTTTACGGCTTTTTCGGCTAATACCGTAAAAATTAACGTTTTTGTTAAATAAAACTTAGATGGTTGGACCCGTCTAATGAAAACTTTATAAAACTTATATACTGATATATAGACATGTATAACAAGTAAAAACCGATAAAAACCTGAACTATAGGACAAACGGACATTAACGAGTTAAATAAACATATTGGACTAAAAATGGACTAAATAAGATAAAAACTTGTAATAAGAATTTATTGGGCTTAACCCATTTAGGCCCAACTTGTAAAGTGTAGATACTGATAAAATAAGTATTATATGGATTAAAACAAGTTAAAGAACTTATAATAAGTTTATTGGACTTAAAACACGTAAATGGGTAAAACTAGTAAACTAGTATAAAAGCTATCGACATATAACACTAAAATGAGTAAACGAGAATATGTAAACCCACTTGATCATCATATATATATAATCATTATATGTATACATAATTGATATTTTTATAAAGTCATTGGACAAACGTCTAAGACCGAGTATTATTTGTCTAGGTTTCTGTGATTAAAGCACGTACCGTACGTCCGAATTGCCGATAACCCGCCTTCCCACATCAACGTGAGTTCATAGCCTCGCACTCTTTTAAATGTTTTTATGAAATGTTTTATAAACCCGTGAGGGAGATAACATGTTAGTTTTTATAAAATAGGACACCATTTGTCCCGATTGTTTGTTTATTAATTTTGGACCCCGAATGATTGAATGACCCAATTGTATGACCCGATAAATGATTAATGGACCCGATAGATGAAATAAAATGGATTACTAAAGTTAGGTTATGTCACTAAAAGTCCCATTAGCATGAATTGTGAACTACCGGGAGTTGGTAGACGCTTATGCATTTAATAGTACTATTTGGGGACGATCACCCCAGTTCGCGCCTTGACGGTTGATCCCCGTCGTGCCACATTGATTGGTAAGCGAATTTATGTATGAGAAGATTTCCATAGCGTGACCTTTGTGACGACACGCTACTTTAGATGGGCAAAATTGGTATCGGGTTAGCTACCCGTTGTTGGTTTAGTAAGGTAACAATGTCATGCGGCTTATAATAATCCAAAACTAACGAAATACTACTAGACGCTCCGAATTACGATGTATTGCCTGACTAGCAATACAGGGTCATACTATTGATATTATGTTCGTGTTTTGGTTTTCATAACCATATTCATATAACGGATTTTATTTGAATTTATACGACGTCATAAGACGTATTGTATGATGTTTTTACGACATTGGCTCGTATAATGATTTTTAAGGCAAATGCCTATATTATGATTTTCGATAAGGATTTGTATAAAAATGACTTTGGCTATTTTATGGCCTATTACAAAGATTTGTATAAAATGATTTTGGCTATTTTACGGCCTATTACAATGATTTGTACGAATTGATTTTTGGTACTAATTTTATACCAAAGTTATATTGATGGAATTTATTAAACTCTATGAATTCACTCGGCGTTATCGCTGACCTTTTCTTTTAACATGTTTTATCTCAGGTACTTGAAGGTAATTCTCGGGAAGACGACAAGAATTCATGGCCCGCACTTAAACAATATTTTCCATACAAATACTTTGTAAAACTTTGTATGAAATGTAATGACTTGGGACCGATGTAACTTTGATATTTATGAATGGAAATGATTTATTATTAAACGACGCGATTTTTATGCGTTGTCTATGATGTGAGTAATGTGCTATCCCGTAACACCAACTAGTCTTCCGCTGTATTGAGTTGTATAAATTTGGGGGTGTTACAATAGTGGGCAAGGTTACAAGGCTTGCCCTACATGTAATGACGACACTCTATCTCTTCATGTGGCAAGCAAAATAGCTTATGTTGGCCACAGAAGATTCTTACCGCCCCGCCATAAATCCAGGACTTCACGTTTATTCAATGGTAAACCCGAGCACCAGCCCCGTCCTAGAACATTTACCATGGACCGGATTGACGAGCAACACGCTTCACTGTCAAATCGACTGCCCGGTAAACATAAGAATTTTGGGGGTGTGAAGATAACACGCAATTTTCGTGTTGAGCCTAACTGGTCTAAACGGTCTATTTTTTACGAGCTTGAGTATTGGCCTTTTCTTTCACTAAGACACAATTTAGACATCATGCATATCGAAAAAAATGTGTTGGAGGCCATCCTGAACACTTTGTTGATGAATGACAAATCTAAAGACACTGTCAAGGCAAGACAATACTTGGAAAAGTTGGGCATTCGAAAAAGCTTGTGGCTCACCCAAAGTAAAAACGGGAAGTGCAAGAAGCCTCAGGCTTCGTATTCCTTCCCACCAGAGAACAGGAAAAAGTTTTGTCAGTACATCAAGAGTGTTAAACTACCAGATGGGTTCGGATCCCACTTCAAGCACAAAGTGACCGATAACGATACCAATATAACGGGCATGAAGTCTCATGACTGTCATATAATGATGCAACGTTTACTTCCTTTCGCACTTCAGGAATACTTGCCTGTTGAGATTGCAAGACCACTGATCGACCTATGTAACTTGTTGGAAATACGTTTTACGTATTTATGAAGGATCGGTCGCTCCAATGATAATTATGTATTGGGCTCGTGATCCACTTTGTAAGTGTATAGTCCATATAGCCCACATGTAGGGTGGGCTATATATATACCCCTCCTAGCATGTTAGGAGGGGGGGGGGGGGGGGTTAGTTCATTCATTTAACAATTCTCATTGAATCTAATCACTTTCTCTCTCTACTTTCCATCCTCTCCTTTCTCTCTCTACAACTAATCTCCTTCTTCCCCATCTCTTCCACCAAATCCATAGATCTAATCCACCTTTACCAAATCCTTAGAATTAGTAGGCCTTCAATTGGTATCAAGAGCCATGGTTGAATCTTAGGATTTGCATTTTTTTATCTTTTGATTTGGTGGTAAAAATCCTTTCTTTTCTAATTTTCTATCTATCTTTTCATCATTCGATCTTTTTTTTTTATCAATTTTTATAAATTTTATCTATTTTTATTTTTTTATCAGTTTTACAGTTTTTATTATCAGTTTTATCACTTTTTAAATCATCTAGTTTTATTAAATTTTTTTAAAATAATCAAGTATTTTTAATCATTTTTTTAATCAGTTTTTATTAATTTTATATTAATCAGTTTTTATCAGTTTGTCATCTTTTATTTTTGTCCAATACTGTCATCAGTCCATAGTTATCAGTTTTTGATCCAAAGTTTTCAGTCCAAATCTGTCAAGTGTCATCAGTCCGGTTTGATCCATCCCGTTGTCTGATTTCCGTCTTTCCGATTTTTTCCGAATAGACAAAAAAGTTCCGAATAGACAAAAAGTTCCGCATAGACAAAAAGTTCCGCATAGACAAAAAGTTCCGCATAGACAAAAAGTTCCGAATAGACAAAAAGTTCCGCATAGACAAAAAGTTCCGCATCGACAAAAAGTTCCGAATAGGAAAAGTTCCGAATAGGAAAAGTTCCGAATAGGAAAAGGTCCGAATAGGAAAAGTTCCGAATAGGAAAAGTTCCGAATAGGAAATGTTCCGAATAGGAAATGTTCCGAATAGGAAATGTTCCGAATAGGAAAAGTTCCGAATAGGACTCTCATTCGACTCGAACTCTGCTTGGACAAACACATCACACTTGCAACCCAACCCACAGACTCCCTTGACTCCCTCGACACACTTAACACTCTCTCCCTCGACCGACTCAAACAAAAACAGAAACCAAGACTCACACCCTCGATCTTAACCCTCTCGTCTCTCGTATTACCCACCCAATTCACCCTCGTTTACAACACACCCATAACTAGACTCTACACCCAAACACACATCAGACACCCTCACGACAGACTCAAGAAACCAACCATCCTTGACTTACTGTCCCGACTCAAACAACAATAAGCCCCCACATACGACTCAACTCTCTCGGACATCCCAAACAAACAGACTCTCACACTCGAACACACAAACACTCTCGCATACTCAGACCCACCCTCGACACCTCCCCACCCTCTCAAACCAACCCTCACCAAAACTCTTGTTACACCCTCACCTTCGTCACCCATCAAAACCCAAGTACCCTCACCCACCCTCTCGACTACCCACCATCAAACACAACCTTACCCACAACCCACCCCTAAACCATAGACCAACCCTAGACGAACAACCTCTTAAACTGACACCACAAACTCACACACCAAATCGTCTTGACTGTCTCAAACAAAAACTCCACACTTGACAAAAACTCCACACTTGACCAGAAAGACGCTACAGGAGAGAGAGACTCAACAACATGCAACAAAAAATAAAATCTTACCCGAGACCTCTTTTTTTTGAGATCTTATAGATGATTTGTGTAGGGAAGATTGAATCTTTTGGCTTCAAGATTTAAGGGGGCGGAGGTTTTGACGTTAGATTTAAGGGGCCATTGTTGAGTTGAGATTTGTGGGAGAGAGAGAGAGACATTGACGGAGGAGAGTAGAGTTTGGATTCTGTGATTTTAGTCAAACAAGAAGAGTATCTTATCTAGGCGGATATAACAAAGCAAATAAGTGGGCGGTGGAACGTTGGTCATTGGGCCACGTGTGGTGATACAGGCCGTGTTTTTGTTTAGACGGAGAAAACAAAGCAACTTAAGATTTTTTTTTAATTCAGTTTGGGACACGTTTCTTTTGTTGTGTTTAAGTCAAACATTTATTTGATTTTTTTATCAAGATTTTATTTTTTAAGTTTAGTAATGTAATAATTTTAGATTAAGTTTACTTTTTATTTTATTTTTTAAAAAAAAAAAAAAAAAAAAGTTAATTTTTAAAAGTTTCCTTATTTTTTGGCAAATCGTGTTAAGGCGGGTATTTTTTAAAGTTACCGTGACAAATTTTTGACGGGTTCTATTTTTAGCGACTACGGATTTTTGATCAGATTTTATTTATAATCTTTTGAGCCGATAACAATTTTTGAGCCGAGTCGTCTTGTTCAAACCCGACAACAACAACAGCCACATCATTTTTCCTCGATTACCAATGGAATCGTTAAAATCGACACTTAAAGAGGGAGAATCGCATCAAGTGCAAGCCAACGCTAGGGAAAGTGGTATAACTTCATTTCGAATGCTTCAGTATCATCTAGTTAATCTTTCACGGATTCAAGGAGGGAGCGAATTTGTGACAATCTTTGGACAAGATCGTCATATACTCATCGACTCAATTTTCACCACTTTGACCCAACTCGCCGAGGAACTTAACAATAAAAGCTTTAATCACTCTGCATCGGCACTTGCTTATAAGGCTCTTGTGACACAACTCACGCCTTTCCTCCAGTTCAATATCATCAAGTCTGAAAGTTCAATGATTTGCCAATCGTTTCTTCGAGATACACATACCGAGCTTCGAGTTTTCCGTGATACGATTTTGAAACTCATGTCATCGGTCTCGTCTTCGATTTATGAAAGATCTCGACTTCAGCAAGGGTATGATAATGGAGTGCAAGACTCTTCGATGCAAGAGAAAACTGATCATACGGTTGAAAACTTGGAGCCTAACGATGCCAAGAGCACAGAATCAGGAGGACAACATGATGCCAGTGGCACGTCAGGGAATGTTCACGAGATTACTCTTGATGACACCTTACCCGTCTATGACGCAGAGCCTGCAAACATGGTACAATGTCATGTGGTTATGATGTATATGTTGATGATATGCCGCATATTGAGAATTCTGAACCTCATTATGACAAACATGGGATGGAAACGAGTGATAGCAATACCACTTCTGATTCATCCGATGTAAGTCATAATGGGGGAGAGATTGTTCAGAATGCTAAACATCATGATAATTATCCTATAACTGCTTCATTGACTGCTTCTGATTCCAAGATTAAAGAGCTCGAAACGATCGTAGCTCGGCAATCAAAAGATCTTGAGGATGCCAAACTTGAATTTTCTAAGAAAACGGTCAAATTTGAAACATACTTTGAAAAACTTGAAAAATCAAACGTTGTTCTTGAAAGAAAATTGGATCAAACTGTTTTAGATTCTAAAGCTGAAAAGGATAATTTTTTGAAACAAATTCAACTGCTTGAATCTAAGTTGGCATCCCAAGATAACTTGCTCAAAGAGAATGAGACTTTAAAGGCCCAAGTACAGGAAAAGGTCTTTGCTATAGCTGCGTTGAAAAACGAGTTAAGGAAAAATAGAGGACCTAGTGTGGACACTAAGCTTGAAAAACCATCAATCTTGGGGAAACCGCCTACAAATCAGTTCGTCAGACAACCGATTGTCAGACAACCTACTGCATTTAGATCCGAGCGACCACAATCCTCGAGACCGTGGTTTGCCTCCCAAGTTGATTTGGTTCATCTTTCTAGACCAGACACTCCAGCAACTAGGCCCTATGTGATCACTCCAGCTTTAGCAAGACCAAATCATATGATTGCCTCTAGTTTCCCTAAAAATACCAAGACCACGTCTAGAACTAGTTCAAATGACGTTTGCCATAAATCTGGTCTTGGGGAAGCTAAGCAAAAGACACATGCAAGAGATAGCAATGTCCAACCTAGTCAGATGCCTTCTAGATTACCCAACACTGCTAACCGTAGCATGCCATCTTCTAGGAGCATCGATCAATCATCTAGGAATTATTCAGACATTAAATATGCTACTTGTAAAACATGTAGAAAATGTGTCTTTACGGCAAATCATGATGCTTGTGTCAAGAAATTACTTGATGAGGTGAACTCCCGTGCTAGAATTAAGTCCCAGTGGATAGCTAAAATCAAACCCTTTGGTAAAGTTTGGCGCCCCACTGGTAGAACTTTTACTCTTGTAGGAAACGAGTGCCCTTTAACTAGGATAGTCTCTGATTCTACGAAGACTACTAGGGAGGAAATTGCAAAGGATGATACATCACTTAAGCCTGAACTTAAGATTTTCTATAAAAGGAAACGTTTGCCAACTAAGACAAGTGAATCATCCCCTCAGGCCACCTCTGACACAAGTAAAGCCAACTGTGAACCCCCACGTGCTTCTATAATTGATATCGCTAACCCATGTCAAAGCAAGCAAATTCCTAATGAGATTGCAGGTACCAAAGTTGATGTTCCAAAAGAACGAAGCGGTCCAATCGTTGTATACCGTTCAACTAAGGACACTCTTAGAGTTTGGTTGCTGAAGAAGCAGATATCAGAGAAACAAATGTCTCAGGGGATTCATGGTTAAGCTGCACAAGGACTTACAGTCACATAACAGACTGTAACTCGATCTCCAAAGACAGGAAAGTTCATCCCGATGATGACTTATCCTAAAAACGAGAAATTCATTTTTCTCGGGCATGAGCTTTTGTTAAAAACATTCGAAGTTTTTAAGCTCATGCACAAGGACTTATAGTCACATCACAGACTATAACTCGATCATCAAAGAAAGGAAAGTTTATCGCCGATGATAAACTTATCCTAACAACGAGAAATTCATTTTTCTCGGGCATGAGCTTACATCAAAAACATTCCAAGTTTTTAAGCTCATGCACAATGGTTTATCATTAAATATCAGATGGTAACCCGTGCATCAAATAAAGGAAAGTTTATCACCGATGATAAACTTATCCTTACAACGAGAAATTAATTTTTCTCGGGCATGAGCTAATAATAAAAACATTCGAAGTTTTTAAGCTCATGCACAATGACTTACAGTTAAATGTCAGACTGTAACTCGAACTTCAAATAAAGGAAAGTTTATCATTAATGATAAACTTATCCTCATAACGAGAAATTCAATTTTCTCGGTCATGAGCTTGTATTAAAACATTCGAAGTTTTAAGCTCAGAAAGGAAAGTGTATCTTTTAAATAAGAGAACTTTTACTCGTAACGAGAAATTAACCTTTCTCGGTCATGAGCTTTCCGTTAAAACAGTCAACGTTTTCAAGCTCATGAATACGACTTCTAAGTAAATGTCAGCTTAGGACTCGTTCTTCAGATAAAAGGAAAGTTTATCGCCGATGATAAACTTATCCTTAACAACGGGAAGTTTACAACTTCTCGGACTTGAGCTCGTTTTATAAGATATTCAACATCTTAAGCTCAAGTAATTGTTTTTCAAAACTTTGAACACAATTTTTCGAGAATTTCTCAAAAGGTTTTTCTAAATCTTTCAAAATTGTGTGTTCAAAAATGTTTTGATAAAAAGAGCATGTCTTCTGGAATCGATAATATTTACGAACCTAGAAATGTCATTCAATAATGACACGGGGTTGTAAATAAAGTTCGAGCAGAAGTTCAAACTTTTAAAACATGCTCCAAATGGTTTGCTATTATTTCAGATAGCAACCCGCTTTTCATAATCAAGTCAAGCATTTCACCGGAAAGCTTTGACTCAACAACGGGAATTAATTTTCTCGGGGACGTGACGAGGTGACCAACATTCGTGAACAAGAACCATGTGCTTCTTTCATATGCTGTTCTCCATTATTTAGGTCCAACCTCGTACATTGCTAATCTTGTGAATTCATTATCATATATTGATCGTTGCACGTGTTAAATACCTTACACTTGTGTTTAAAAGGTATTTAATTTACGTTTCAAGTACACCCTCATTAATTTGAGGGGGAGCTTGTGTAATTCATGAAGATAATTGGATTTACATTTTTCTTCCCAAATTTTCTTAAAAGGCTATTAAATCAATTGATATTAAAAACATCGATTGGGTTAATATTTTTAATATGGGGGAGAAAATGTGATTTAATATGGGATATGATCAATCATAAATGGTTTGACTTAACGTGTTAGCTCATCCCGACATGTGCGAAATGTTTTCGAATATCGTAGCATATGTTAAGGGGGAGCAAAATGGATTTGCACTTCAAAATGGATTTCATGGTGATTTATACTTACCCGCAACCCATTTATTTCACGACGATGAAGATTGTGGTGACATAAGGATGGTAGGATAGGTTAAAGTCCAATGATTTCTCTAGAACCGGAGGAATCTTCCCAAGGACATTCCATAGCTAGAAATAGTAGTCCTTAGGAAAGATGGAGAAAGATTGTGAACGTAGCTGAATGCCGACTAAGTACTTAAGTTAGCACTGGAACAATCACAACAAGGTGCTAGTGATGACGTATTGGTAAGCATTGAAGGGGTTGAAGAATGAAAAAGAAATGTAAAGATAAAGGGTGTAAAGAAAGAAGCCCTCCTTACAACCTTAGGCAGAAACCGGGTCAATACATATGCTATTGAGGTCATTTTTGCTAATGATTCTCGATATTGAAGAAAGACGTCATGGACCCAGTGATGCAATGCACAACCCTTCCCAGCTAACTCAAATATCTCTCAAAAGGTATTTGTTTTAATCACACGGAGACAACACATTATCTATTGATTTATTCACTCCGAATAAATTGGTATTGAAAAGGTGGCACTCCTCTCCAGCCTCCGATCACTAAAAATCCAAAATGCACGATCGAGTCTAGAGCCATTTGAGATCATCAAATATCTCATTAGGACACACTTTCATATTTACTTGCTTCTTCACACACTGTGAAAAGTAAGAAAGTTCTTAAGAGTCCTACGCAAAATCTTCATGATCTTGCCTGAACATCCGAGTAATACGAAAGTATTTACAATGAAGATGGAAATCCTTCTTGAGCGAATATCAAAAAGCTCATGGTAGGTGACTTGTGCGATTCTTTATGAATCAAACTTGTGATAACTGGAAAGCAACAGTGGTTTAATTCTTAAATGAATTTAAACACGTTCCAGGCCTCTACGCATTATCATATGATTTTGCCAGAACACTCAGAGTGACTCTTTATTGATCACAGTGACGAGTGGAAATCCTTCTAGTGTTAACATCAAACAGCACTTGGTAGGTAACTTGCAAGATTCTATATGAATCAAGCTAGTGACAACTGGAAAGCAACGATGGTGCGGTTCTTAATTGAACTTCACTTGTTCCAGGAACATGAATTGACGGCTTCAAATCATGCGGATAATATTATCCAAATGATTCACTCTTTACGTTCGCAGTCAGCTTTGGACGGTCGAGTAAAGAGAACGGGTTTACCCGCGAAATCTTGTCAAGGAGGTTCTTCATTGAAACTACCTGCCACAAGTACGATATTTAATATCGTCCAACGGTCTTCACCGACCGGAGGTAAAATGCTACCGAATTAGAATGAAATGTTCAAGGCCATTTCATCCGTGTATATTGTTTGTTGCTAACTGTCTTATGCAGCGTAACAAGAAGGTGGCATTGCGGTGTACAATCCAGAAGAAGTCGTCAACACATGCTTGTACTACATACACTTAGTACTTCAACAAATTCAAGAAAGTCTGAAGGTCAAGTCTTCCGCTGTATCAAACTCTGAAGCTTTCAAGAATTTCAAGGTATAAGTATGTGGAACATGAAGTCACGAAGAGGCAAATTTCACAAGTGATGAATGCACAAGGTCAAGGCAAGGAAACATGCTCAAGACTAAAGTCAAAGTTCACATCAAGCATATTCACAAGAACAAGATCGAAGACTCAAGCATAGTATGCTAGGTTTAAGATTTTGTAAAATGGTGTGACCTCCCTTAGGGGGAGATTGTTGGAAATGTGTTTTCCCAAAGAAAGTCTCGGTCACATCATTATTAGCATAGATCACGAGCTATAGAATATTTAGAACTTTGTAACTTGGAGCGACCTCCCTTAGGGGGAGATTGTTGGAAATACGTTTTACGTATTTATGAAGGATCGGTCGCTCCAATGATAATTATGTATTGGGCTCGTGATCCACTTTGTAAGTGTATAGTCCATATAGCCCACATGTAGGGTGGGCTATATATATACCCCTCCTAGCATGTTAGGAGGGGGGGGGTTAGTTCATTCATTTAACAATTCTCATTGAATCTAATCACTTTCTCTCTCTACTTTCCATCCTCTCCTTTCTCTCTCTACAACTAATCTCCTTCTTCCCCATCTCTTCCACCAAATCCATAGATCGAATCCACCTTTACCAAATCCTTAGAATTAGTAGGCCTTCATAACTTGTTTAAGCAACTCTGCTCTGCAACTTTAATGGTGGATGACATGTTGACTGCTGTAAAAAAGGTGGTTGACATTTTGTGCGATCTTGAGCTCATATATCCTCCTGATTTCTTTGACATTATGGTTCACTTGGTTATCCATTTACCTTATGAGGCCATTGAAGGCGGGCCTATCCGCCCCCGGTGGATGTATCCATTTGAAAGATACATGAAAGAGCTAAAAGGTTATGTACGAAATAAAGCTAAGCCAGAAGGTTCGATTGCGGAGGGTTATGTTGCACAAGAAGCATTGACTTTCTGTTCTAAGTATTTTCGGGATGATGTTACCACTAAATTTAATCGTCTCGACCGTAATGTGGACCCCCCTCCCCCAACGTGTCAGTTTCAGGTGTTCCGGTCGGTATGTAACCCGCTTGAGAAAAAGTCATATATTCCGTTCTCTTATCAAGAGTTCAAGAAAGTGGAATGGTATGTACTAAACAACAGTCCTGAAATCGACAAGTATATTTCCGAGTTCGAGAGGTACGCGTTTTTTATTTTATTTTGAAACTTCTTTTTCTTAACAATAGCGACTTATTCTAATACCATGAACGTTTTTCAGATTATATCCTGACAAAGACAAGAAAAAAGAATTCTCCGCGTAGTTTGGGAAAATGGTAAACTTAGACTTATCTTGTGTACTTACCTGTAAAAAAATAATATTATTATAAATAGTTTTCTGTACCTAATCCTTTATTCCTCATAGATCCGTCAACGTCACGTAGACAATGACAAAGACCCAGAGGTTATCCAGACCAGCGAGTTATTCGCTTTGGCTTGTGGACCATCACCGCATCCAATCTCAATAAACTCTTGCATAGTCGACGGTGTGAGGTATGTCGTGCACAGTCGCGATGAACGTCGTACAACTCAAAACAGCGGCATTTGTGCGCCTGGCCCTGAGAACACAATGGCTTATGGTCAGCTTCAACAGATCCTCGTGTTTCGTTATTTGTCGTTCAGTGTTGTGTTGTTCAAAGTTAAGTGGTTCGACACTCGCCCCATGTTACGTAAAAAACGTCTTATCTATAGAAACAACATGACTCAACTCACCGACACAAAAGCTGAGTTTTGGAAAGATGAACAATACATTCTCGCAACACAAGTCAAACAAGTCTTCTACATTGAAGAAAAGAACAAACCCAACTGGAAGGTCGTTGAACATGTTAATCATAAAAAGTTTTCCAACGGGGGTGTCATAGTGTCAGATGCCGTTCCTGATATTATACATTTCAACAACTCATCTGATCTACCACTTTCCACTGATTTGAATGACTTGGGTGATGTGACCTTGAATATAGATGGCCACGAAACGGAGGTTGATGCACCACCAAATATCATTGATGTTGATGATGAAGACGATGGTAATACTGATGATGAAGACGTCCCTCATGATTTAAGTGATGAAGAACGTGTGAATGATGATGATGGTGAAGACAGAGTTTATTCCAGTGAAGAAGAAGATTGACCTTTAGTTGTAACTTGCAAAAGACACTTATTTGTTTGAATTAATGAATCTAATTGTTGTGGATTTTTTAAATATGTATATTTATTTGGATGTGTTGTATTTGGATTTGTGCATGCTTATATTATTTTGTTCATGAATTTGTCTATGTTATGCTAATTGTACTTGTACAGATGTCAGCAGATGTTGCAGGATCACACGGTGGTGACGGTGGTGGTGAGGATGAACCTCCTACGCCAAACATCCGCAGCGGTTGTTTTGCCTTATTTAGAAATAAAGGTAAGAATATGTAACACTCTCATTTTTCGTATCGGTACAGCGGAAGGGTCTTTCAGAGTGTTACGGGATAGCACAATAACTCCAATCATAGACAACACATAAAAATGGTTGTACAAGGTTTAACAAACATTCATTCGATAAAAAGGTTTAAAAGCGTACAACAGGTCCCAAATTATACAGGTCATTAAGTTTACAAAACACAGATCGAATGAACATTTTTAATATTAAGTGTGGGCCATCAGAGTCGATCTCCATCCGGATTACCTTCAAGCACCTGAGATAGAAAACATGCAAAAATCATATCAGCGAATGCCGAGTGAATTCATAGAGTTTAATGAAAACCGTTATATAAAACAATCATTTACATTCATTTAAAATCAGAACACAAGTATAATATCGGAAGTAAGTCCACATATTGCTAGTCAGGCAATATATAAATCAAGCATACATCTGAAACCGTCCATGAGACCGTAGTCTCTATATTACCATGATAGGTAATATATGCATCGTAATAGCGTCGTTATCATATGTAGGATACATTTTTATTTGAATTAGGTAGGATTATTATTAGCCGCATGACATTGTTACCTTACTGTGAAAACAGCGGGCCGCGAACCCGACAAACAATTTGCCCATCTAAGTTAGCGTGTCGTCACAAAAATCACGCTATGGAATCTTCTCATACATAAATTCGCTTACCAATCAATGTGGTACGACGGGGATCAACCGTCAAGGCGCGAACTGGGGTGATCGTCCCCAAATAGTACTATCAAATGCATAAGCGTCTACCAAATCCCGGTAGTTCACAATTCATGCTAATGGGACTTTAAGTGACATAACCTAACTACTAATAATCCTTTTAGTCTCGAATATAGGGTCATAGCATCATTCGGGTCCATCTCATTAAGCATACAATCGGGACTACTTGTGTTCTATTTTTATAAAAATCTAGCATGTTATCTCCCTCGCGGGTTTACAAATCATTTTATAAAACATTTAAAAGAGTGCGAGGCTATGAACTCACGTTGTTAATGAATGGCGGATTATCGGCTACGGGCGTGCTTCGGTCACGGAAACCTATATAAATAATAATCGGTCTTAGACTCGGTCCAATGACTTTTATCAAAATAACAATATACATATGATGATTTTGTACATATGATGATGATCAAGTGGGTTTATAAATCCTCATTTACTCATTTTAGCGTTTACGTTTTAGTATCGTCTTACTAGTTCACTAGTTTTACCGATTTTACCTATTTTAAGTTCATTAAGTCTTTTATAAGTTCTTTAACTTGTTTTTACCCATTTTATACCTATATGATCAGTATATATATTTTTCATGTTGGGCCCAAATGGGTTAAGCCCAATAATTCTTTTTACAAGTTTTTATCTTATTAAGTCTAATTATTAGTCCAATAGGTTTAGTTAGCTCGTAAATGTCCGTAATTCTTATAGTTCGGGTTTTATCGGTTTTTACTTGTCTTAGTTACTTATACATCAGTATATAACTTTTATAAACTTTACATTAGACGGGTTTGGTCGTCTAAGTTTTATTTGATGAAAAACGTTAATTTCACGGCGATAGCCGAAAAAGTCGTAAAAATCAAGTTTATAGTTTTTATTACTTATAAATATCATTTTTACCACCATTTATATAATTTACCCATTTAATTAACCTTTTATACATTTATATAAATAAGTTTTATAAGTTAGTGGGTTTATATTTTACATTTTATACATTATAAAGGAGTAAAGTGCAAAAATCATCCCTGTGGTTTGTCAAAAGTTTGAATTACATCCCTCGTTAATACATCGCGCAATATACATCATTATGGTTGTAAAATAGTGCACCATACATCCCTGAGGACGGATGGTGCAAATATTTTTCCGTTAAGGGTTAAAAGTGTTTGTTATCTTAGGGGTGTTTTAGTCTTTTTACAACCTAGGGATGATTTTTGCACCTAACTTTTCAAAAAAAAAAATTTCCAAAAAAAAATTCAAAAAAATTCCAAATTTTTTTAAAAAAAGTTTCGAAAAAAAAACTTTCGAAAAAAAACTTTTTTTGAAAAAAATTCAAATTTTTTTTCAAAAAAAATTCAAATTTTTTTAAAAAAAATTCAAATTTTTTTTTTAATCTTCGAAAAAAAAAAAACTTTTTTTCAAAAAAAAATTTCAAATTTTTTTAAAAAACTTTTTTTTCAAAAAAATTCAAATTGCTTTTTAATCTTCGAAAAAAAAAATTTCAAAAGTTTTTTTTATAAAAGTTATTTTTTAAAATGTTTTTCGAAAAAAAAACTTTTTTTAAAAAAAAGCTTTTTTTAAAAAACTTTTTTTAAAAAAAACTTTTGAAAAAAAAACTTTTTTCGAAAATTTAAAAAAAAATTTGAAACTTTTTGAAAAAAAAAATTTCAAATTTTTTTTGAAACTTATTTTAAAAAAGAAAACATTTAAAAAATAAAACATTTTTCGAAACATTAAAAAATACATTTTTCAAAACTTTTTTAAAATATATTTTCGAAACTTAAAAAAAAACATTAAAAAAAAACATTTTTCGAAACTTTTTTAAAAAAAATTTGAAATTTTTTTGAAATTTTTTTTGGAAATTTTTTTTTTGAAAAGTTTGGTGCAAAAATCATCCCTAAGTTGTAAAAGGACTAAAATACCCCTAAGATAACAAACTCTTTTAACCCTTAACGGAAAAATATTTGCACCATCCGTCCTCAGGGATGTATGGTGTACTATTTTACAACCACAATGATGTATGTTGCGCGAAGTATTAACGAGGGATGTAATTCAAACTTTTGACAAACCACAGGGATGATTTTTGCACTTTACTCCATTATAAAGTGAGTGCTTATATAATAATAATAAACATTATTTCCAAAAATCTGATTTTTAACTTCACATTCACCATTTTTATCATATCTAGAGTTCTACAATGACTTAGAAGCTCATTTTTGGATGACAACTTCTTCATAATATGTGCTACATATAACTTAGTTATAGCTACTGCCCATTTTGAGTCTAAGTTCCCTTAACAGTCCCTACAAAACTGCTTATTCAGATTGTACCACCTAACTTGTTTTGATCATATCTCACTCATTATTTTGATTCCATTGCATGGCCAACTCTCACATGTGTATAACATCATCTACTTACTGTAAATAGATCAAACCATGCAATTTTATCAGTTCATCATTTAGTTATCTACTGTTTTTATACAGCCAACTAATTAGTCATGATTTTAGCTTCATTTCTTATGGTTATCATCATTTTTAAGCATGTTTATCAACACTTGATCCCCACACAACATTTTTATCATCATATATACATCATATACATATACAAAATGAAAGAAAATACATTTGTTCTTTACAAAATAATAAGAGAAAAATGTAGAGGATGATCTTCTTTACCAATCCAAGTGGATTTCTTGTTTTAGGAAGGCAAGAACTTGATGAACACAACAAGTATCTCCAAGACCATCAAATATCAAGAATATATGTTGGAAAATCAGCCCTAGGACACAAGCAAATCACCTCCAAAGATGTTTATATGGCCACCAAATGATCAAGGCTTCAAGGAAACACCTTAATAGGACTAGTAAACATGTGGTTTGTAGCTAGAAAAGATCAAAGATGGGGTTTGTTGCTTGATTTGGGACGGCACAAAGGGTGGAGTAGAGAGAGTTTTAGAGTGGATTGCATGGATGAAATGGTTAGAATGAAACCATTTGCTAGTTTTGATGTGTAGTGGAAAGGGTTAGCTTAACAAGTAAGCACAAGCTTACACTTGTGTAAACAAGTTAAGACTTGATGCCACCTAAGTGTGGTGGTGTCATCTTGCCGTCCCATATAAGCTAGTGGGGTGGGACAAAGTGTTTTGTCCCATCTCACTAGTTTACGGGTATTTCTCGATTCTAGTTTTCTCGATTTGCGTGCCCTCGGGTCGTTTTACGAAAAACGTTTTTATAAATTATGAATCACCGTCACAAAACGAATCCAATAAAAATTGTCTCTTATCAAAAACGGAGTTCAAAAACGTAAATACGTAATCCTAAGGTTTCCGGTTTAGTCGTAAAAGACGCCAAATTATGCACGTAAGCCCAAATTTAAATCCGTAAATTGTGAGTTCGTCAACCAACACAAAAATAAGTTTCAAAATATTATACGAGAAAATATTTCACTACCTGAAAATGTTAGATTTGTCACAGAATATTTGGATTATTGTAACACAATCAAAAATTTGGTGCATACATATGTTACTTGCCTTGAATTTTTATGACTTTGTCAGTCACTTGATTTTTGCAGGCAAAGGCAAAAGAAAAGAAAATTTGGGCGGCAGAGAGGCCGGTAGAAAGACTCGGGGCATTAGCCGATGTATCGATTTGTTGGAGGAAGTTGGTGAGCATGCCCTGTCCCGATAGATTTTGAATACAAATCTTTCCGGCCTCGCGGCACGCATGCTCAGCATTTATCTAATTACATCGGGGATTGTATCAAGAGGCTCGTGCCATTGTACTACCCAAGTTGGAATGATGTCCCTGATGAGATCAATACGTTGGTTTGGGCGAACATAGAGGTCAGTTATCATTTTTATGTTCATAACATTATTGTGTTTAGTTATTTAATGGTGTATATATTTAAATAAATTTGTTTATTTATTTATATCATATAAATAAATAACAAATTTAAATAAATATACAAATTGTATCTTATTTATTTATATCATATAAATTTTTTTTAAATATATATAAAAAAATTCGAATAAATATAAAAAAATTTAAATAAATATATATTTGATGAGAATAATGTAATAAGCTTTTCGGATAAGCTGTTTTCAAACAGCTTATCCTGATAAGCTTATCAGAACAAGCTGTTTGAATACAACTTATCTTGATAAGCTTATCAGAACAAGCTGTGTGAAAACAGCTTGTTCTGATATGCTTATCAGGATAAGCTGTTTTCAAACAGCTTGTTCTGATATGCTTATCAGGATAAGCTGTTTTCAAACAGCTTGTCCTGATAAGCTTATCAGGATAAGCTGATTTCAAACAGCTTGTCCTGATAAGCTTATCAGAACAAGCTGTTTTCAAAAAGCTTATGCTTATCAGGATAAGTTGTTTTTATTATAAAAAATTAAATAAATGACTAAGCCATTAAATAAATAAACAAAATAATGTATAAATTATATCTCTAACTCTAACTCTGTGTTTGTTTTATTTGTTGTATATGAATGCAAGCTAAGTTTAATTTGACGCCACACAAGAGTGATCATGATAGATGGAAGGGTATACGTGGCGGCATCAATCAAATGCTTACAAAGAGTTACAATTCTCGAAAAAATACGCTCAAGACAAAGCATTGGGTCCGAGACATCGATACCGGCACGGTAGATATCGACAGAGTCCGCAGCGAGCGTCCAGAGGAAATTACTCCAGAGGACTGGGAAAAACAGATCGCACTTTGGAGTAATCCGGATTATGAGAAAAGATGCCTGACGAACTCCCAGAACCGGGCTAAGCAGAAGACGCCGAGTCGGCAGAGTCCCGATCGTTGGCACGCCTTCAAGACGAAGTGGTGAGAAATTCTATAATTAATTTAAATACATATATGTCTTTGATTATATGTTTTGGTGTGTTGTGATTTTTTGTTTTGAATTTGCTTCATTCTATATATGCGTGTCTATGTATGTACAGACGCAAGCTGCAATTCAAGCTGATGTGCCACCCCCGACTGTCATTGATCACTTCTTCATTGCGCACACCGACCAGGATGGGAATTTTCCTTACGATGCGGACCGCGTTATGTATGTAAGTATTTTTTTTTTTAAATTAATTAATTAATTAATTTTTTTTTTGATATGCCTTGGTTTTTTACTATTCCCTGCCGATAAATAATGTACCAACCCGACTAATAAATAATATACTAACTGTCGTTTGTTTTTGTCACTTCATTAGGAGGAGATGCTTGCGATGAAGGCTGTAGGCAAATATACGGACGACGAGATCAACCATATCGTCCGAGGTGGAAAGCAGCGAGGCCACATGCCCGGTGTCGGCCAGATAGTGCCGAGAAGGACTGCTCACTATATTCCTCCTCCTCCTCCCGTCGACCCACGGTTGGAACAAGCGTCTCAAGTGTTTAACTTTATGAGAAGTGACGATAGGTTTGCCGATGCGTTCTCAGCATTTCTATCGGGTGGTGCTAGCGGGAGTGGCACGGGAGGCAGCGGTAGTGGCGCCGGTGGGAGTGGTAATGATAATGTCGACGGGTAGAATGGCAATAATGGTTAGTATGCTTGTCTTGTTTTTCCTACCTTAGCATGCAAGTTTAATAATTGTAAACCCTGAATTGCTAGTTTAATAAGTGTAACTAGGAACTTTGTACTCAAGTTGTGACATATGTATTTGTATTGATCGAGAGATTATATGTTATTGTGTTTTGGTACTAGATTCGTGGTAGATTTTTAGTATTTGTATCTTCAGGTTTTGTATTTGTATTCCCAGGTTTTGGTAGATTTTTTCCGGAAAATTTCCGGAAAAAATCTGGAAACAGCCTGCTGTGCAAGCAGCTAAAAAAAATATCAAAGTTTCCCTGGCGACATGTCGCCAGGGAAACTTGGGCTCAATTGACTTTCTAAAAAGTCAGCAAAGTTTCCCTGGCGACATGTCGCCAGGGAAACTTGGGCTCACTTGACTTTCTAAAAAGTCAGCCAAGTTTCCCTGGCGACATGTCGCCAGGGAAACTTGGGCTCACTTGACTTTCTAAAAAGTCAGCAAAGTTTCCCTGGCGACATGTCGCCAGGGAAACTTGGGCTCACTTGACTTTCTAAAAAGTCAGCCAAGTTTCCCTGGCGACATGTCGCCAGGGAAACACTAGAAAAACATTGACTTGTCAACGTCAGGCGTTGACTTGTCAACGTTACGTATAGTTTCCCTGGCGACGTGTCGCCAGGGAAAAGTGAGGTTTAATAATCTGTTTAACTTAAGTTCGTTAATCAGCAAGCTTTTCCCTGGCGACACATGTCGCCAGGGATACTATCCCGCACCAACTCCAGCGTGGCACCAATTTTTGAACCAAAGAGTTGCGGGGCCCACTTAGTCGCCAGGGAAACCCGAAATAGTCGCCAGGGAAACAATCCCGCACCAGCCTTTCTTGGCGAGGTTTCCCTGGCGACATGTCGCCAGGGATTCACCTTCCCTGGCGACAAGTCGCCAGGGAAACATCGCGAATTTGGCCAGGGAAGGGGTCGAATATTGTAGTGTAATGTCAAATCACACCTGGCTGAATATGCTGTCTTACTTACTTACCCCGACTCACGTTCCTTAACACTTATACGCCGGTCACCTGAACCCCCGACCACATTTAGTCTGAAGCAAGAAGTATATGAAGGTGACCCGTATGCTGGAGTGGCAGACCAAGTGGAACCATCATTCCATGCATACGCAAAGTCAGGTAGCGTGAAGGGGCTGTGGCGTACGTGAATTATGGACGTGTAGAGGACTATACAACACTTAAAGAAATGGGGATAAATATGTTGGGTGCTATAGTGTTGGCGATAGGGATGAGCATTTTGACCCGAATCCCGAATTCGAACCCGAACCGTACCCGGAACCGTACCGATTTCTGGTACCCGAATCCCGTTCGGTACGGGACCGGGACTACGAAATAAGGTGAAAAAAATTCGGGACCACTAATTCGGTACGAGATCGGTACCAAATCGGGAAATTCCCAAAAAATACGAGAAAATCCCGATTTTCCCGGTACCGGTACCGATACCCGAATCCCCTTCGGTACGGGATCGGTACATAACTTTTTAGATCGGGAAAAAATCGGGAGCACTAAATCGAGACGGGTTCGGGACGGCATTGGTCCCGAGCTCATCCCTAGTTGGCGAGGTATGGGGAGATATATAGAGGGGACATTATTGAGAATGCATATGATGCAGGAGCGATAGGGGTATTGATTTATTCGGATAGGAAGGATTATGGTGAGGCCGGGGGAGATACAAAGTGGTTTCCAGATGACAAGTGGCTGCCACCAAGTGGGGTCCAGGTGGCTACGGTATTTAACGGGGCAGGTGACCCTTCAACGCCAGGCTGGCCCAGTAATATTGAGAGTTGTAAGAGATTATCTGTGGATGAAGTAGAAAAGGGAGGAGATGTTCCGTTGATACCTTCATTGCCTATATCAGGAGCTGATGGTGAAGAAATTATAAAGTCTATCGGAGGAATTGTTGCTAATGACGGCTGGCAGGGTGACAAAGATGCTATAGACCTCACTTACAAGGTAAAAGTGTCCAAAATAACTATTACAGCTAAAAGACACAATAATTAGCTTAATCATGATTTTAAGGGGTCTTGCAGGCAAAACAAGTAATAAGCACAATTCAGAATGTCATTGGAATAATTGAAGGAGCCGAAGAACCTGATAGGTACTCTATTATCTATTTTCAATCAATTATATATGTTTACGTCAAGTGCTAGGATTAACGAAAATGAGAAAGCCCCTACTTAATACCTTAGATTATGTTTCATTAATGTGAGAAAGAAGTACTACCTTTTAAGAAACGTGTGACCAGCAGAGTAATTAACCGGATAAATCCTGCACCAAGATCAGATGACATTTTAGTACTTTCTGAGTTCATGAACATTGCAACTTTTGACTTAGGATGTAGTTTAGATATAGTTAAAGGTGGCAATTTGTCCGCATCTACTTATTCATGGATCCCTAGAGTTTAAGGTATATCTCTACAATAAATAGCTTGTACAGAAAATAGGTCAAACGGGTCAAAAGTCACCGAGAGGTTTCTACATAAAGCAATGTAAGTCTATTAATAAAAAAAAAAGATATTATTATTGCTGAATACAACGCAATCATAATTGGCACGCTTATGGGGCCCAAAAATGGTTCGTGTCATTTATTAAAATTTTAGACACAAAAAAGGGTTCATGTCAATTCAGCACAAATCATTTCAACCCATGCTTAAAACCACTGTGCTTGACCCAATACTGAACATTTTTTGCCACATCAGCTAGAGCACCCTTAAATAAAGACAAAAGGAACCTTCTAGACCCAAATCATACGTTATGTGTATTGGACGAACCATCAGTTATAGTACCAACAAAATGCACACTTTTCGAGCTGTAAAAAATACTTTGCAAGTTACATGCAAAGTATTACAATGACAATGAGGTTTCATGCTTTTTTATTACACTTTTAAGTTATTTTCGACCCATTTTTCCACATTAGCTCATTTAGGACGTAGACAATGGTTGGTTTGTTAACATGTCAAATCAGGTGGGCAAGGTGCCAACCTGCTAGCACTATTTTCCTCAGTTTTCAAGCGGCTTAAAAGAATACTGTAAAATAAAATATTAAAGGCGGTGTTTTATGAATAACTAATGTTATAAATATGATTTAAGAACTAGATTTGAAAGAAATAAAAACTATTTAGGAGGTTTTATACTTATTTACTACACTTGAGAAGAAATAAAAACTATTTAGGAGGTTTTATACTTATTTAGTACACTTGAGCAGTTTTTTACCGGTTTGATACTTTCCATATTATCTCATTTTTTTACATTTAGCCGTTATAGACAAGTTATGACTCGAAATTGCCACCTGCACACACAGGACAAGCCTTTATATTAGAAAGGTACTGATTTATCACATAACATTCAGGTTGCTGAAAGGTTGGAAAAGCAACGGAAACAAGGTTGGAAACCTCGAAGAAGTATCATCTTTTGCAATTGGGATGCAGAGGAATATGGACTGGTCTCTATCACTCTCGCACAAAACATGCATTTTACGAGAAATGCTATAAAACTTACCCAAGTATTACACTGCTTTACAGGTTGGATCGACAGAATGGGTAGAAGAAAACAGAGAAATGCTATCATCAAAGGTTGTTGCTTACTTGAATGTTGACATTGCGGTTTCCGGAGCAGGATTTCAAGCTTCTGCAACTCCACAACTGGATCAGTTAATCACCGAAGCTACAAAACAGGTAACTAAAATAAATGGTGATGTATAAACAAAATAATGGCCATATTAGGGTTATGTAATTGTAATATTTTCGTTTCTAACACATTGTAATGAAGGTTCAAGATCCAGACAACTCATCACAGACAGTCTACGATTCCTGGGTAAAAACTACCAAATATCCTGAGGTAAGTGTTTGTAATTCATTTATTTTCCTCAAAAGAAGAAATGCCTACTAAATACTACAAATTTCGAGTTTGATGCAAAAAGTTTGTAGCTAACAACATTTCGATAAAATGTAGATTGGACGGTTAGGAGGTGGAGGATCAGATTATGCAGCATTTGTACAGCATATTGGTGTTCCAGCAACAGATATATCATTTGGAAACGGTAAGTTAGCTGATCGTTTTATGTAAATCTTTATGTTGGTTTACATGCGGCCTAATAAACCCGCGTTAGTTCTAACTTCTTACAACTATCACCTAGAACAAAAGAGTGTGAAATTACATATTTTACCCTTTCATCGCTCAAACTATGAGCAGAAATGAACACCATACACTTGATTCTATATAATTTGCACCAAAACTAACTGGAAGCATTTTTGCAGGGTACCCGGTCTACCACTCAATGTATGATGACTTTGTTTGGATGAGGGACTTTGGGGGCCCAATGTTCGTAGACATGCAGCAGGTATATATATCTATACTTATGTTATTAACTTAAAGTCTTGGTTATAACTTCAAAAATTTTGACAACAGCGGCAAGCATTTGGGGTTTAGTAGCTCTTCAGCTTGCAGATGAAGAAATACTGCATTCAATTTTGAATTATATGTACACGAGATTCAGGTATGTCTTACTTGGCGACAGTTGGACTCATACCGATGCATCTCGTTATATTTAATTATTGATAAAGAAAGGTGCAAAAGATCTAGACACCGAATTATCAGATAAAAGCATTAGCCTCATTCCCTTGTTCAAATCTATTGAGAAAATGAAAAAAGCGGCCCAACAAATAAATAACGAGATCAAGGTAGCTGTTTCGACTGACAACTTTATATAACGTAAGCTTAGTTTACAATATATAGGACTTATGAAAAAACTCAGATTCCAGGAAATAAAAGAAAACAAAGGTTGGCCACTCGTGGAAGGTTCAACCATGGAAAGTGAGAGAAATGATTGACAGACTGATGATGGCAGAACGAGCACTTACAGATAGGGAAGGGCTCTCTGGAAGACCTTGGTACTATAAGCATCTGGTATACTTTTTATTTGCCTTTACACATCTTCGTGTCATTTTGCTGCATTAGCGTAACTATAAGAAAAATTAGTTGAAAGAAATAATAATTTAGAAAGAAAAAGACATTACCTAGGTTATCACCTCGGTCATCCATACATTTTTTGTACCCTGTTGTATAACAAACAAATGCAACACGGTATCTAACAACACTTTTGTCTTCGTCAGATTTATGCTCCGTCAAAGCACAATGATTATGGATCTAAATGCTTCCCGGGAATTGATGACGCCCTTGAAAATGTGAAGAGACTCAATACTGAAGATTCCTGGCTTTTGGTGAAACATGAAATTTGGAGAGTCTCCAGGGTAGTTACACAGGCCTCATTAGTTCTACGTGGTGAACTAACATAACTTGTTAAAAACATTATTTCTCATGTTTCAAGCGGCTTAACATTACTGATACGAACCTATCAGTTACCCATGTAGCAAAAAAGATTTACATCTTATAAACGTATAAATACAATTTTAAGCAGCCCTATTGCTAAATATGTACAACTAATCACCATTACAAGTACATCCTCTACTTCCAAACCTTGACGCTGCCATCTCTGCTGCTTGATAACAGTAGTCTCTGGTTCAATTTGACAGAAGCAAGAGAGAGGATAGAGTCACGGTGACAGCCACCTGAGTTGGTGGCAGCAGCTGCAAGAACTGCTTTTCCAGTAGGTCTAGTTGCCAAAGGTCGTCTCTTTGACTCCTATTAAGAAGTGAGTTCATGTCAGACTAACCATATTATGCATTTAATACCATAAAGCAAATATTTTAACGATGAAAGCAGCCCAATAATGGACTGTTTGATTTGTTGAAACCACTCTACATATGGTGAACCAAGAGGAATAATGAAAGGGAAGAGAGTTTCCACTCAAATAAATTTTACAAACCTGCACAACTTGCACCCCAAAACTGGATTTTGTTTCATAAAACTCGTCATTTCCAACTCCCTTAACAGACGGACCACTGATGCAATAAGTTCTCTCTGGGCTGTATTATTATAGAAACAAATATCAGTGGTAATAAAAATGTGTGCTGAGACCCAAAGGAAGAAAATAAGAAAACAGGATAACATTAACCTGCAATGATCCCATCTGCGAATTTTCAAGTCAGTACCGCCAGTTAGCAGATCTCCACCAGGTAATGGGAGCAATGAACGGATTCCAGGAGACCGGGGAGGAGGTTCATTCAGCTCATCAACTCTGTACTTATAATGTACACTCCTTCTGGCATCTGTTTTAGAATTTGTCTTGCCGGGTCTGGTCAATGCCCAAGGTTGGTCAGATGTCTCAGCTTCATTGTCATTGTTCGCAACCCTCAGTACCTGCAGAGGGAACAACCAAGCAGTATAATGATTAGGCCTGACAGAAGAAAAGAAACTTATACATATGAGAAGAAATAATGAAAACAAAAAAATCAGCGTAAAGTTTGACTTCTGCCGAATTTAAAAATAAATTTCACATGGTAAAGCTTATACTACAACATTTAATCAACTTGCGGGAATTACTGTACCTGGTGACAACTTCCATTTTCTGCATTCCACAGAGAGACTTCATTACAGCCTGCTGCAACATATACCAGAGGCCACACTGTTGTAGATAATGAGGTACTCTGAGAAGGAACAAAAAGACACATATCCACTATAGGGCATGCGTCAGAATACTGCCATGAATTAACAGGTATACCAAATCTCAGATCCCATAATGTAAGAACGCCTCTAGAAGTTCCAGAAACAAACCAATTCCCACAAGGACTTGCCACAAGAGACGATACATAGCCCTCTTTAGGAACCACTTTTGTATCCCATGGTTTCGAGTTTTCTCTTGTATCACGTAAGTGGATGCCGCAATTCTGTGTACTATAGAGAATCGTTTTACCATCATCACTGCCTGACGAGTAGTTTAAGAGGGTAAGAATAGCACCTTCTCCGATGTTATTCTTTCTAACATCAGCAATTCCTGAATATTTCTCTACAACATTTCCAAGTCCTCTGGAGATATAATCAACTGAAAACATATGAATTGTACCATCAGAAGCTCCAACAACAACTTGAGCAGAGCCATGAAGCATTGTCGCACAGAGCGCTCTGCTGCCATTTAGACCATAAGTTAGTCTAGATCTAAATGAGATATCTTTTTCCAACTTTCTACAATCCCATACTTTGACAGTTGAATCATCAGATGCAGTAACGAAGAAGCTGTGATCAGTTGACACGGATATGTCATTGACAGCAGAACGGTGCTCCTGTAGATGCGCAACCAATACGCCACGCGGCCTCCATCCTGAATCAGGAATTACTTGGGCTCCAGCAAAAGATGGTAATCCTGATGTTTCAGTAGGATGTGAGCTATCATCACCTATAACACCTTTTAGAGAACTCGAGGCTCCCATTGTCTGATCTAATTCCCTATCCTCCGACTCATGTACGACTCTGTGAAGTTGTGGAGGGTTATTAGAAATGCTTATTGAGCTTGAGATAAGCTTAGGTGTCGGAACTGAACTAGCTAAAGTAAATGACTTGTTAACAGGATCCTTTTGAGGCATGGAAAATGAAACAGAGCTTAAAGCATCCAATGTTGCAGAAGATTCAGGAGCAGATGGAGCATTTCCTGATGTTCTCTTGTTGTCATATTTAAAATAGTACAATGGTATGCCTTCTGGAGATTTATCACCAATTAAGCTGTTTGCACCACTTATTTGCGGGGACATAAAACCAGAAAACTTCAAGTTATCTGAAAACAAGGGATCCGTAATATCGACTGAGCCAGAAGCAGTGCGAACAAAGCTTCCCATGGTTCTCAGCCTGGCCTCGACATCATTTTCACCAAGACTAAATGACTGCATCGTGCTGGTAATAGACTTATGATCCTGGAGATCAGATCGTCGATCAGTCCACGTCTTCATCTGGTCCAATTCTCGAGCACCTTTCTGATATAAGTCATCACTTTCCAATTGCTTGGACTGCGCAGATGAGTTGTACCATATCTTCCTTTGTCTTTCTAACATGTCGGAACTCTTGTTGTTTTCTAAGATTTGGTAAAATACTTGTCTTGATACTGGTGGCCTTAAACATGTAAAAAGAGCTTTTTCAGAAGCTAAAGAAGCTGGTTGTCTGCGTAAGAATGGGCGGATAAGTGGAACAAGAAACACGTAGGAATCTATAGCACCTAAACTCTCGCTACTTGCTGATATAAACGTTACCACTGATCTTCTCACCCATTGACTAGGATAACACAACAGTGGAAATGCATGCTCGATCATTTCGAGGAGTATTCTTTTCCGCAAAAACCCACTTTTGCACAAAATGGCCAAACAATCTAACGCATTAACTATTACAGCCTCGGTTGAATCGCCTAATGCCTGTTCGAGATAAGGTAGAAGATACTCCTCAACACTTCTCTGACCAACAAAGAAACAAACGTAAATTATCTGCCTGTAGAACACTGATCTTAAAAGCTCATCTTGGTCATTAAGAAATGCAGGAAGGATAGGCAATAAGAAGTCATTACTTTGTCTCTGACCAAAGAACCAACAAAGATTTCCAACATCTTGCAATAGTGCTCTTCTAATATTAGGAGTTTGTTTCGGACCCATTACAAGTTCTTGAATAACTTCTGCTATGGATTTCCTCAATTGTGCAAGTTGTGCGTCATTTTTTTGATTCTGCAAACGCCCAATTATTTCATTTGACTTCTGCCCTGAACTTAAATCGTTGAGAACTCCTGCTTCTGTCAAGCTTATTGAATGAATTAAAAAACCATAAGCAGTTAAGGCCAGCTTAGATATATTGCTAGCATAGCAGATCCGCACACTTTCTTCTGGATCGTCAGGAAGCATGGAGAGCATCGGAAGAATATATTCTGTAAAGATTTTAGCATCACTTGGAGGAAAATCTCGAACCAAAGGCAGAATGTCACAGAGGGTCTCCAAAGCAGCCGATCGGACAATTGCAGATGAATCTGAAAGCATTGCAATTACATATGGAAGTACTCTTTGCAACCGATCTTCATCGTCTATATATAACGAGCATGACTTTAGTAACAGCACAGCACTCCTCCTAAGCTGGGGCATCTTGATATTCCGTATGCAAGAACAGAGCGGGGAGGCAATCAAAACCATCCCTTCACAGCTCATGCTATCCTGTGGTAATGGTAAAAAGGGCATCCCAAAAGTATCTGACTGATTGTCATAGTCGGTCATTAAAGAGTTCAAATCACTCATTGTGATCTCTCTCAGAAATGGATGATGATTTCTCTTAAATACATCGGATATGGTCTGAGCAACACCCAAATTTTGTCCGGAATCCAGCGCTTGTGATAACTGACGATCTTTAACATTTGTAGAAAAGTTCTGTCCGACTACAGTTTCTTCCCCGGCATCGGTGTTTAACATCTGTCTGAGTATTTCTGGAAAAGAAAGCTGACACATTGCAACCTGTATGAAGAAGATCGAAGAGTAGCTAAATTTTTTTATGCATTCTCTTGTTAAGTGAAAACTAGCTTCTAGAAAGTTGAAACACTCTTACCCTAGAATCAGGACTGATTGGATTCAGATTTGAATATAAATTATGAAGAAATGGCGAGAAGTAGCAAGGAAGCACCACACCAGCATAGCTCTGCAGGTAGCTCTCAGCAGAACAGCGGGAATCAGGGTCAAGCTGGATCATGTGAAGAATCATTTTGCGGATTCCTGAATCTGGGATCTGCTCACATAGTTACGAGAATTAGAAGGCATTATAAGTGAAGAAACATTTGTTAAAGATTATCGATAACACAATAAGAATTTGGCCAACTTCCAGGGGTTAGCAATTTTTTGCCCTCATAGTTGGAAGAAACACCGTAACACTCCCAATTAGAGTGCCATGCTTACTAATATCTGCCAAGTAGAGTATGTTATTTATGTTCTTCACAACGTTGTCTCTTGTATATCGGTTGTTTAGGACAAAAGTGCATGGATTTTATTGCCCAGTCTTGCAAGTACCCATTATATAAACAATTATGCAGAACAACACATGTTCTATCAATATCAGTTATGTCTCCCGCTCGAGTAGGTCAAAGTTACCAAGACAAGAGCAGTGCGACCAAGATATAAGTATTAAATAGTAGTGTTCAAGACAAGTTAATGCCTTATTGTGGATCTCAGTACACAGGAGGATGAATTAAGGTAAAGTGGCGCTATACTACAACCTCTGGATAAAGTAACAAAGGAATAGCATGATTATAATCACGATGTTGCTGATGCAGGGGTGCGTGACAAGGTGGCACACTTGCGCATAGATTAATATATGATGTGAAGACAAATTTAACATTAACAAGAAAGCAAACATAAGAACAGAAAAATAAGGATAAGTCAAGATGGCAAAAATATACCTTCTCCAGATGTTGGCTAGGATCATATTGGCCCCTTCGATATGCAAGTAGTTGTGATAGTTCAAATAAGGGTTGACCCTCTAGGAAGAGTTCCGCAATGACACACCTAAAGCGACAAGCAGATAAGCACATTGTAAGAGGGGAAACTCTCATAGAAAATATTTTTATCTGGACCATAAAAAATAATAACGTAATTTTTCTTTGGTATAAACCTGACGGTTTCCATGGTTCATGGAGTAAATCCGGTTTCCCTTGATTAATAATGATATTTTTCTATTTCAGGGGTTTGTCTCACTAGTAAGATAACAGAATCTTTTAGCATTTTCAATTTTTGAATTCTCTAAGTATTCATGGCGATCATTTGTATGTATATCTGATAAAACGTGAAAGACACCAATTATTGAAGCATCTTGTAGCCACTTATTCAGTTTTCCGCCAGTATGCCTCATGTATATTCGACATCTCATGTGTATCCAGTGCTCCAAGTGACTAATCATTATTTAAGGACTACACATGCACAGAGTGATGAGCTTGGAATTTTTTTCACATTTTCAGGTTAAAAAACAGCATTAGAACAAGTAGACACTATAACTCTTAACTGAAGGGTTGTATTTCAACCAATATTTCACTGGTTTAGCTATTTACCGTATTCAACTAAAAGAATCCAAACTCGTGGGGGCATTAGAAGGAAAGTACAAAATCTTACCCAACAGCAAAGATGTCCATTGATGGCCTTAAAGGTGCATCGTGTGCTACTTGAATCTCACCTCCATGCTCATAAAATCTCTAGACATGAAATGATGAAGTCAAAAAGTTAGCATAAATGATGCAAAAGGGCAAAACGAGATAGAAGAAAAGTAAAGTCACCTCAGGCGCAAGATAGCAGCGTCTCCTTCCCCCGGTATCAAAGAAGAAAGAGAAATCAGACGGATCATCATGAGGAATGTAGGTTGGTTTAAATGATGCAAAGTCGGCAAGGTAAAGCCAGTTCCAAGATGTAACCAACACATTCTCGCATTTAATATCACCGTAACATATGCCATTGTCATGACACTGTTTCACTGCATATAACAACTGCATAACAAGCTACATTAGAAAACCGGGTAACAATAAAATAATCAATATTAGAAGAAAGGGGCAAACCTGAAACGCCAACCATTTCTTCTCAACAAGGCTGAGGAAAGGTCGTGTACTCAGTCGGTCATGAAGATTATTGAAAAAGTATTGCCTCAACAAGTAAGCAGCTTTATCAGTCTCGAGCCAAAACTGCAATATACTTGTTGTGAAGAGTTGTTTTCACTAACAAAAAAATAACTAATGTAAGCTCCTATACGAATCATCTATAACATATATCGACTGAAGTAACATGTAACAAGCATACAGTTGGGTACAGTTCGCACAACATATGATAAGAATATAATCATTCAATCATTGCCAGAAACAGAGTTATTTACAATTAAGGGTGTTGTGTAACAATCTATTATAAACTTGATACGGCCTACAAAAATTTGAAGCTCGTATGTTCCATAACCATTATCTAAGATACGATAGCATCAACTTTACATAGTTATAAACCACTTCTCAATAAGCATTTGTATACGCTTATTATATTTTGATACAATAAGCACCCCAAGTTATACGTTTAACATCAAAAAGATAGGATCCTTTTAATCCTAACCTTCAACTTTCATAAAATCAATATCCCGCCCCAAGGACAAGGCCTATGTTTGGGAAAACAAGGTTTGTTTTATAGATGCAATTATAAAGTGTAAAATGGTTCAAAAGCTAAACACTCGTTTCGAAACCATTAGATTCTACATAGACGCTAAAAGCTACATACTAAATGCTCAAAAAGATCGTCAACAATCACAGGCACAGGGAATGTTCAGACTAGCTAAGTGGCCCGCTCACATGTAATATACACTAATAATCTAACTCCTACTAATTCACACAACATAAACAAGAACAATCTCAGTAAACATTAAGTCTCCATAATCAGCAATGCGTTCCAACGTTATGCTAACCATTCAATACCTAGCCATCGAACATTCAATTTCCGCTAAAAACCTAAAACCAACCTGAAATGGCTACACACTCGTTTTGAAGGCATGCATAAATGATAAAAGCTGCTACATACTAAATGCTCCAAAAAGCTAGTCACCAATCACAGGGCTAACATATAATATACACTAATCATCGTCTACTCCTCGTATAACTTAGCATTTACACATTCACATAACATAAACAAGCACAATCATTTGATACAAACCATCGAATATTTACATAACTGATAATAAATTCACAAAAACATTGACAACAGACTCACACACTCCCAAGGACAACATATGTAAGAGGCAATAAACCTGAAATGGCCAAACATGAAAATTGACCGTACGAGTGAAAACCTGGCGAATACGCGCCAAATATAAAGTGTAAAATGATCCAAGCTAAACGCTCATTTCGAGACCATACGTAAACGCTAAAAGCTACAACATACTAAATGCTCCAAAAAGCTATAACGTAACATTTACAGTAGATAGTAATTGACATAACATAAACAAGCACAATCACAATCATCATCAAACATGAGGATTCACAATCCGACTAAAAATGTAGTGAATACGCGTCGCTCATAGTGATGTAACATGATTTAATAATCTAATATAATTAACGCGCCTAGGGACAATATGCAATGTTCAGACCGACTCAACTATCCGACTAAAAATGTAGTGAATACGCGCCGCTCATAGTGATGTAACATGATTTAATAATCTAATATAATTAACGCGCCTAGGGACATTATGCAATGTTCAGACAGACTCAACTATCCGACTAAAAATGTAGTGAATAGGCACCGCTCATAGTGATGTAACATGATTTAATAATCTAATATAATTAACGCACCTAGGGACAATATGCAAAAGGCAATGTTGCTCAAAACTAATAAAAACTAAATTACTAATTCGCGTAAATGAAACATATCACAATTAATAAGAATGAACCTGAAATGGCGAAACATGAGGATTATCAATCCGACTAAAAACCTCATATCCGCGCTGCTCATATTCGCCCGAATTATGGTGATATAACATGATCTAATATAACTAACGCGCCAAAGAACAATATGCAAAATTCAATGTTAATGGCCGCTAAAAACTATATAACGCATTATATACTAAATAACTACTAATTCGCGCAACATAAACAATTAAAACCACAAAATCACAAAATAATCAACCTGAAACGGCCAAACGTGAGGATTATCAATGCGACTAAAAACCTCGCGAATACGCGCCAGCTTTCGCTCATATTCGCGTAAATCAATCGAATCGCCGCGCTTGAAATAAACTTTGACCAAAACTAATCCTTCGTCGTGTTTACACTGAATAGATTTCAAAAACCTAGCTCTACCTAACACTTCTTTGAGGACTAAATTGTAAGATGAAGGGAGATCGTGGAGATAGTATTCAGTTGGTGAGGCTTGTGTCGTTCGTGCAATCTTATTCCCCATTGATTGATGAATTAATTGTGTGTGTGTTTTATGGCAAACAAGAGGATTCTCTATCCGACTAAAAACGTAGTGTTCGTGATGCTCATATTCGCGACTCATATTGATCTAATAAACTACTAATGTAATTAACACGCCTAAGGACAATATGCATCACATACTAAATAACTACTAATACGCGTAAATTAAAAACATATCACAATTAAATACACATAAGAATGGAATCAACCTGAAATGGTCAAACGTGAGGATTATCAATCCGACTAAAAACCTCGTGAATACGGCCTAACTTCCGCTCATATTGGCGCAAATCAATGGAATCGCCGCGCTTGAAATAAACTTTGACCAAAACTAATCCTTCATCGTGTTTACACCGAATAGATTTGAGAAACCGAGCTCTACCTAACACCTCTTTGAGGACTAAAAATGTAGCGAATAAACGCTTTGGAAGCGCGCTCATAGTCGCGCCGCTCATAGTGATGTAACATGATTTAATAATCTAATTAACGCGCCTAGGGACAATATGCAAAAGGCAATGTTGCTCAAAACTAATAGTACAAACTAAATTACTAATTCGCGTAAATTAAACATATCACAATTAAATAGACATAAGAATCAACCTGAAATGGCGAAACATGAGGATTATCAATCCGACTAAAAACCTCATATTCGCCTGAATTATGGTGATATAACATGATCTAATATAACTAACGCGTCTAAGGAGAATATGCAAAATTCAATGTTAACGGCCGCAAAAAAAAAAAAACTAATATAACGCATTATATACTAAATAACAACTAATTCGCGCAACATAAACAATTAAAACCACAAAATCACAAAATAATCAACCTGAAACGGCCAAACGTGAGGATTATCGATCCGACTAAAAACCTGGCGAATACGCGCCAGCTTTCGCTCATATTCGCGTAAATCAATCGAATCGCCGCGCTTGAAATAAACTTTGACCAAAACTAATCCTTCGTCGTGTTTACACTGAATAGATTTGAGAAACCTGGCTCTACCTAAGACCTCTTTGAGGACTAAAAATGTAGTGGAGTCGTGCCGCTCATAGTGATGTAACATGATTTAATAATCTAATATAATTAACGCGCCTAGGGACAATATGCAAAAGGCAATGTTGCTCAAAAGTAATAGTACCAACTAAATTACTAATTCGCGTAAATTAAACATATCTCAATTAAATACACATAAGAATGGAATCAACCTGAAACGGCCAAACATGAGGATTATCGATCCGACTAAAAACCTCGCGAATACGGCCTAACTTCCGCTCATATTGGCGCAAATCGATGGAATCACCACGCTTAAAATAGACCTTGACCAAAACTAATCCTTCATCATGTTTACACCGAATAGATTTCAAAAACCTAGCTCTACCTAACACCTCTTTGAGGACTAAAAATGTAGTGAATAAACGCTTTGGAAGCGCGCTCATAGTCGCGCCGCTCATAGTGATGTAACATGATTTAGTAATCTAATATAATTAACGCGCCTAAGGACATTATGCAAAAGGCAATATTGCTCAAAACTAATAGTACAAACTAAACTATTAATTCGCGTAAATTAAACATATGACAATTAAATACACATAATAATCAACCAACCTGAAATGGCGAAACATGAGGATTATCAATCCGACTAAAAACCTCATATTCGCGCGGCTCATATCCGCCCGAATTATGGTGATATAACATGATCTAATATAACTAACGCATCTAAGGAGAATATGCAAAATTCAATGTTAACGGCCGCAAAAAACTAATATAACGCATTATATACTAAAAAATACTAATTCGCCCAACATAAACAATTAAAACCACAAAATCACAAAATAATCAACCTGAAACGGCCAAACGTGAGGATTATCGATCCGACTAAAAACCTAGCGAATACGGCCTAACTTTCGCTCATATTCGCGTAAAACCTTCACCAAAACTAATCCTTCATCGTGTTTACACTGAATAGATTTAAAAAACCTAGCTCTACCAAACACCTCTTTGAGGACTAAATTGTAGTGAATAGGCGCGCTTAAAACTAATACAAACTAAATTACTAATTCGCGTAAATGAAACATATCACAATTAACGCGCCTAGGGACAATATGCAAAAGGCAATGTTGCTCAAAACTAACTAATTCGCGTAAATTAAACATATCATAATTAAATAGACATAAGAATCAACCTGAAACGGCCAAACATGTGGATTATCAATGCGACTAAAACCTCGCGAATACGGCCTAACTTCCGCTCATATTCGCGCAAATCGATCGAATCGCCACGCTTAATAGATTTGAGAACTATAACGCATTATATACTAAATAACTACTAATTCGCGCAACATAAACAATTAAAACCACAAAATCACAAAATAATCAACCTGAAACGGCCAAACATGAGGATTCTCAATCCGACTAAAAACCTGGCGAATACGGGCCAACTTGCGCTCATATTCGCGTAAATCAATCGAATCACCGCGCTTAAAATAGACCTTCACCAAAACTAGACCTTCGTCATGTTTACACTGAATAGATTTGAAAAACCTAGCTCTACCTAACACCTCTTTGAGGACTAAATTGTAGTGACTAGGCGCGCTTAAAACTAATACAAACTAAATTACTAATTCGCGTAAATGAAACATATCACAATTAACGCGCCTAAGGACAATATGCAAAAGGCAATGTTGCTCAAAACTAACTAATTCGCGTAAATTAAACATATCACAATTAAATAGACATAAGAATCAACCTGAAATGGCCAAACATGAGGATTATCGATCCGACTAAAAACCTCATATTCGCCTGAATTATGGTGATATAACATGATATAATAAACTAATATAACTAACGCGTCTAATGAGAATATGCAAAATTGAATGTTAACGGCCGCTAAAAACTAATAAAACGCATTATATACTAAATAACTACTAATTCGCGAAACATAAACAATTAAAACCACAAAATCACAAAATAATCAACCTGAAACGGCCAAACATGAGGATTATCGATCCGACTAAAAACCTCGCGAATACGGCCAAACTTTCGCTCATATTCGCGTAAATCAATCGAATCACCACGCTTGAAATAAACTTTGACCAAAACTAGACCTTCATCGTGTTTACACTGAATAGATTTGAGAAACCTAGCTCTACCTAACACTTCTTTGAGGACTAAATTGTATGATGAAGGAAGATCGTGGAGATAGTATTCAGTTGATGAGGCTTGCGTTGTTCGTGCGATCTTATTCCCCATTGACACATTAAATGTGTGTTTTTGTGTGTGTGAATTTGATTGAATTAAATTAGGGTTTTGAAATTGGGGAAGATG
Source organism: Glebionis coronaria (assembly GCA_025667525.1). Classification (NCBI taxonomy): domain Eukaryota; kingdom Viridiplantae; phylum Streptophyta; class Magnoliopsida; order Asterales; family Asteraceae; genus Glebionis; species Glebionis coronaria. The sequence goes on along the minus strand of CM046879.1, from coordinate 602,018,137 downwards.
AAAGATGGAGGGAAAAATGGATTCGTTAGCTATAAATAAACTGTACCAGCCCAATCGGACGGGGACCTGATAACGAATTTTGAGTTATTCATTGGAAAGTTTAAAAGATAAATTAGAAACCCACTAAAATTAAAAAAGATTACAAAATTGTTAAAAAATATACTAGTGAAATTAGATTATAAAAATAATAAATAAAAAAAAAATTTCAATGCGGCTAAAAACCTGAAATAAACTTTGACCAAAACTAATCCTTCATCGTGTTTACACTGAATAGATTTGAGAAACCTAACTCGACCTAAGACCTCTTTGAGGACTAAAAACGTAGCGAATAAACGCTTTGGAAGCGCGCTCATAGTCGCGCAGCTCATAGTGATGTAACATGATTTAATAATCTAATTAACGCGCCTAGGGACAATATGCAAAAGGCATGTTGCTCAAAACTAATAGTACAAACTAAATTACTAATTCGTGTAAATTAAACATATCACAATTAAATAGACATATCAACCTGAAACGGCCAAACATGAGGATCTTCAATCCGACTAAAAAGCTCGCGAATACGGCCTAACTTCCGGTCATATTGCCGCAAATCAATCGAATCGCTGCGCTTAAAATAGACCTCCGTCGTGTTTACACTGAATAGATTTCAAAATCCTAGCTCTACCAAACACCTCTTTGAGGACTAAATTGTAGTGAATAGGCGCGCTTAAAACTAATACAAACTAAATTACTAATTCGCGTAAATGAAACATATCACAATTAACGCGCCTAGGGACAATATGCAAAAGGCAATGTTGCTCAAAACTAACTAATTCGCGTAAATTAAACATATCATAATTAAATAGACATAAGAATCAACCTGAAATGGCCAAACATGAGGATTATCGATCCGACTAAAAACCTCATATTCGCCTGAATTATGGTGATATAACATGATATAATAAACTAATATAACTAACGCGTCTAATGAGAATATGCAAAATTGAATGTTAACGGCCGCTAAAAACTAATAAAACGCATTATATACTAAATAACTACTAATTCGCGAAACATAAACAATTAAAACCACAAAATCACAAAATAATCAACCTGAAACGGCCAAACATGAGGATTATCGATCCGACTAAAAACCTCGCGAATGCGGCCTAACTTTCGCTCATATTCGCGCAAATCAATCGAATCACCACGCTTAAAATAGACCTTCGCCAAAACTAATCCTTCGTCGTGTTTACACTGAATAGATTTCAAAAACCTGGCTCTACCTAAAACCTCTTTGAGGACTAAAAATGTAGTGGAGTCGTGCCGCTCATAGTGATGTAACATGATTTAATAATCTAATATAATTAACGCGCCTAGGGACAATATGCAAAAGACAATGTTGCTCAAAAGTAATAGTACAAACTAAATTAGTAGTTCGCGTAAATTAAACATATCACAATTAAATACACATAAGAATGGAATCAACCTGAAACGGCCAAACATGAGGATTATCGATCCGACTAAAAACCTCGCGAATACGGCCTAACTTCCGCTCATATTGGCGCAAATCGATGGAATCACCACGCTTAAAATAGACCTTGACCAAAACTAATCCTTCATCATGTTTACACCGAATAGTTTTCAAAAACCTAGCTCTACCTAACACCTCTTTGAGGACTAAAAATGTAGTGAATAAACGCTTTGGAAGCGCGCTCATAGTCGCGCCGCTCATAGTGATGTAACATGATTTAGTAATCTAATATAATTAACGCGCCTAAGGACATTATGCAAAAGGCAATATTGCTCAAAACTAATAGTACAAACTAAACTATTAATTCGCGTAAATTAAACATATGACAATTAAATACACATAATAATCAACCAACCTGAAATGGCGAAACATGAGGATTATCAATCCGACTAAAAACCTCATATTCGCGCTGCTCATATTCGCCCGAATTATGGTCATATAACATGATCTAATAAACTAATATAACTAACACGTCTAAGGAGAATATGCAAAATTCAATGTTAATGGCCGCTAAAAACTAATATAACGCATTATATACTAAATAACTACTAATTCGCGCAACATAAACAATTAAAATCACAAAATAATCAACCTGAAACGGCCAAACGTGAGGATTCTCAATCCGACTAAAAACGTCGCGAATACGGCCTAACTTTCGCTCATATTGGCGTAAATCGATCGAATCGCCGCGCTTGAAATAGACCTTCACCAAAACTAAGCCCTCATCGTGTTTACACTGAATAGATTTGAGAAACCTAGCTCTACCTAATACCTCTTTGAGGACTAAATTGTAAGATGAAGGGAGATCGTGGAGATAGTATTCGGTTGATGAGGCTTGCGTTGTTCGTGCGATCTTATTCCCCATTCATTAATTAACTGTGTGTTTTTGTGTGTGTGTGAATTAAATTAGGGTTTTCAAATTGGGGAAGATGAAAGATGGAGGGAAAAATGGATTCGTTAGCTATAAATAAACTGTACCAGCCCAATCGGACGGGGACCTGATAACGAATTTTGAGTTATTCATTGGAAAGTTTAAAAGATAAATTAGAAACCCACTAAAATTAAAAAAGATTACAAAATTTTTAAAAAATATACTAGTGAAATTAGATTATAAAAATAATAAATAAAAAAAAAATTTAATTTAAAAATAAAAATTTTTTAAATAATTTGTTACAAATGTATTTGTAGTTTGTTTCAGAAAATGAATAGATAATATTAATTTACCAAATATAATCTAATGGCTTAAATCTAACATTTATATATTATTTTTTAGCCTGGAGTTAAGTTTGGTAATTTTAGCTTCATCTGAGTTAGGTTTGGAGTGTCTCTTTATAGAAGTATAGAAGGCATAGATTTGGTATAAATCTTTACATTTTTTATGATCTTATTCTTTGAGTTTCTTATGCATTCTCTACTAGAGGACGTTGATGGCATATCTTGCTATTTTGGTGTCGGTTACAAATAGGCAATTTGATTGTATCTTGCTTATTTTTGCAATTTGATGTGGGAAACGTAGTTATTTAGTAACCTGATACTACAATTTTGTTTTGGTAGTTTTTATTTAAGTGTTAATAATAAAAAAGTAAAGCGTTTGTAGTCTAACGGTTAGGATAATTGCCTTCCAAGCAATAGACCCGGGTTCGACTCCCGGCAAACGCAAATTAAAGTCTTTTTTTTTTAATTCTAAATTGAACTATAAAGAATGTGTTTTGGGTTCTGAATCTCGTCGATCAAGTCCTGGACTTTGGTTTCCGAGTCTCGTCACGTCCTGAACAGGATCAACTTCTTTTAGTTTATTGAAGCGCGAAGGGTTTGAGTGTACTTGAAATTATAGTTATGTACTACTATGTAAGTGTTATATTTGAGTATGACTTAGAACCTAATTAGTTTCTGGCATATGTTGAAAACCAAAAGCATGTTTGGTAAAACTATCATTACAAAGAACAAGCACATGGAGCTGATGTTCAATACTGAGTTTCCGAGTTTGTAAAGCAAATACATGAAAGAAAAAATAACAAACTTAATTTCTTTTTGGAAATCTGTTATTGGTGCATTTCCCTCCAATTTTTTGTTGCAGTTTCGTTAATCAAATCATGAGTGATATAAAAAGCGCAAAAGCAAATCAGATTAAGACCGATGGACCTTTAGAAGTCTCGATGTTATTCTATCAATTCCTTCCTTTTTCTGTTGTTTCTCCCCTCATTACTATTGTCATCTCCCTCCTCCCCTCCACTTTCCTTCCATCTTTGGATTTTACTCTTAGCTCCCCACTTATCGGAACTGTGAAAGACACGACTCTCCCTCGATCTCCCTTCATTTCCTCTCCACTCTCCTTCCATCGTGATTGGAATCAAAAGATACAAGGCTTTGGCTTTTACTCGCAGCTCTCCCCTTATCCGAAGTGTGAAACACATGACTCTCCTTCTCCCTCCATTTCATCTCCACCCTCCTTCCATCATGATTAGAATCAGAAGATCTCCCCTTATCGGAACCGTGAAACACATGACTATCCCTCTCCCTCCATCTTCTCTCCACTCTCCTTCCATCGCGATTAGATTCAGAAGATCTCCCCTTATCGGAACCGTGAGACACATGACTCTCCCTCTCCCTCCATTTTCTCTCCAGTCTCCTTCCATCATGATTAGAATAACAAGATCTCCCCTTTTCGGAACCATGAAACACATGATTCTCCCTCTCCCTCCATGTCCTCTCCACTCTCCTTCCATCGCCATTGGATTCATATGATGCAAGGCTTTGCCTTTTACACTTAGCTCTCCCTCCATGGGAACCATGAAACACAAAGCTCTCCCTCTCCTTCTCTCTCCTTTTCCTCTCCACTCTTTTCTCATTACCCATGCCATGGGGAGATACAAGGCTCTTCACGAATACATGCTCAAAATAATCATAGTTACAGTCCGAATATGTGGATAACCAGACATGCTCTTGATCATGAGGGCCGATATTTTCACTGTGGGGATGATCAATGCTTCGCACCAATACTGGAGCACCTGAACCTTCTTCGGACAGCCATATGTGAACTTGACCAGATAAGAAATTTTTGTTGGGAATGTAATCCATAGTTGTTTGGTTTCCGACATAACCAGGTGGCAGTACCACTGACTTGCGTTCCCAAGACACTTGGTAGTTTCTCATTACCCATATCTCAATTTCCTCTATGTTTTTATTTGGAACACGAAGGATGCATAGACGGTCTCTCATAGTTCCCAGAGTCCATTCTTTATCCAACTCTGGTAGGGGGGTTGTTTTAAAAACCTCCTTGGATAAATCAAAAGAAACAAGTACTGATGACTTGTCATTTGAAAGGTTATTTGGATACAACCAGTGAATGGCTCCATTGCATAGTATACCATCCCCTACCAAACAATCATAAGCCCCATCGCGTATCATACCATCCCCTACCAAAGGATCATAATCGTCCCATTCTACAGCAACTGATCTCCAAATGTTTTTCTTTAATTCTAATACGTCAAACGTTAGCTCGTCATTAGGTAAGGACAGGTGTCCGATTACAACCTTGAAATCATCAATAGATGAATCATAGCCAAAACCTGTCGCATATATATGAACCTCATTATAGTCATCAATATTATTTACCAGTTTTTTCACTTCGCGAGTACAAGGATTAACGACTAAAAAATCATTATAGTAACTAGAGTTCCATAGAAGACATACGAGACCATTAGAAGAACCAACAAGACGACATCCTCTAGAATAAGAATAATCAACAGTACTAGTAGTGTATTTGGAAACAACTATTCTTGCATCTCCAGAATGTCTGTTAAGATGAGATTTAACAAAACGAGGAGTCGAGATTAAGGAATACCATGACTTACATACACTTTTGCATCGGATGAGATCGTTTGGTTCCAATCTTATGAGAATGTCTTCATCAATGTCAATGCCAAACTCTGTCATCGAAACCCTTTTTCTTTAAAACCCAAAAAACTAAAACTTATAACTTAAAAAACCAATCGTAGGTTTGGAACATTAGATATCTGCTTTTTAAAGATTCACATCGTCGGTTAATTATTCTTTCTTGCCCTAATTTAGTAGTGGGCCTTGTGTTTTTCCCTTATTTTTGTTTGTGTCTAATGATGGTATGTCGAGCTTTGTGGACTGCATTATCACTGGAGTTTGCGGTTCGCTTTATCCAATTTGGATTCGGTTCGGCTTAAACCAAATGAGCTACAGAATATCATTTGTCTCCCTGTGTATGTTGATGCTGATCGCAAAACCTTCGAGAAAATGGTTAGTAAACTTACTAGCTATCAATACATAGAACCGGCAAAAAAACATGAATCAAGATGAAAGAATTGTACGTAAACAAAACAAAACAAAACATCAATCAATAATTTGATAGGTGGACAAGGGTTTGTCAATTGTAGCTAGGCACCGGGATCTTACCGTAGCTAGGAATGCGCAAGAATCGTATCAGGCCAGTACTACTAGATAATTATACATATGTCCCCTAGAAGATCAAATACTACGAAAGGACATTGTAAAACAAAGTGTATCTTTTTAGACATGCACTATTAATTTGAGACGTCAAAAAATAGTAAGTCGGACTATAAGTCAGGACGGGAGTATATGTTACAGTAAGTAATATGAATTTTTTATTTGAACTTAAGATTTTAACTTAATCAAACCCAAATATACGTCACATGATATGTTGCAATCATATAGGATTACTGAATACCTAAACAATGAACACAATATACCGAATCCTTATTTGAAAGCGTACCGAGGAAATGTCTTTACACCGTAAAGAAACGTAAGACAAAAACAAAATATTAGACGTAGCTTCTAGGATGTAAACAAAGAATCCCTCTACGTCATAGAGAAGACAGGGCGTACGTTTTCTTGTTTCGGGTCCTCTTTCCATGCTCAAAGTGTTCCATGCACTCTTCAGCTATTTCAACAATCTTGTCCTCATCACCATCGCCATCACGGATGCCCATGGGGAGATACAAGGCTTTCACGAATACATGGTGATTATAATTATAATTACATTCCGAATTTGTGGATCGCCGGAATGTGAGAATATCTAGAATCAAGATTGTAGGGACGTTCAATTGTTTGCACCAATACAGGAGCACCCGAACCTTCTTCTAAGAGCCATATGTGAACATATGAAGATTCAAGTAATCCATTGGTTGAAAGTAATCCATTGTAACCAGATGGTGGTAACTTTCTCAATATCCTCATTTTGCTTGCAGTTTATAACCAAAAGATACAAGTACTTCCTTTTTATTTCGAAACGTAGTCCAGTGAATCGCCCCATTGCATAAGCTGCCATTCCCAAACAAATTATCATAGCCTGATTTTATAAGAAACTGATCTCCAAGTATTTGGTTTAATGTTAACACTTCAAAACGTGTACGGAAACCTATTACAACCTTGTAATCATCTATGAATCATAGCCAAAACCTGACACACCTATAAATTATGTTTTATGTGAATTCATATTATCAAAGTTACATGATTTCGTTTAATAATGTTCTTAATTCTTGAATCCTAAATAATACTATTAACTTATTAAGATAAGTTAGACCTGAGATCCATAGCAAACTATAAACTCTTTCAATGCCGCATCTAGAAGTATATATTTTCAACTTTACCGCAGCACGCAGATAAAATAATTCTCGTTATAAACCTAACTGAAAGATAGAGTAAATCAAAATGTAAGTAGATATATGTGTGATCTCGAGTTGTTTTACAAAACAAGTACAATGAGCATACGACCTTTATATACAAAGTATGTAAAAACCTGTTTCTTATTGTATCAAAAAGCATTTGACGACACTATCAATCTCTCGAATATTCAAGAACTTCGAATCTTTATCCTCAAATTCCTTGCAATATCTATTGCTTTCGGATGCACTTGCTTTTTACTAGAATCACATTGGTTAACTTCTACCCAATTCAAAACCTTCATCATAAGCGAATGAGGAACGCTTTTAGCATCTGATTTCGATTTTTTCATACCATTTTCCAAATACTTATCCAGCAACTCCATAAACCAGTTTCCTGCCTCAATTTCTATCTGTTGCCCTAGTTTAATAGTATCATTCAGGCTTCCTGTTTTACCGTTTTGGTTAACTCCTGATGATGTTGTGTGCTTTCCTAATACTGTTGACTTTTGTAGACTTTTTTCAGGAAATGAAGGAACGGATTTGTGCAGAATGGATTTTCTCTTGGAAATATTGTTTGAGTCTGGAACATTGACTTCTGTTGACTTTTTAGGGGTGGTTTCTTCTTTCTTAGTTGTTTTCGTTGCTGCTTTGATTGATGTAATGTCGGCTATGGCTTGAACAAGTTGGATATGAAACTCGAGAAAATTTTCAAAGCAGTCTATTGGATCATCAGACTTGGCTGACTTGATTAAAGCAGACAAATTCCTGCAAGTGAAATACAACTAAATTAACAATGTGTAAAACTAGTGGCATATTTTGAGTTATATTTTCCTATCTCAGACGGGTCAAATGAATAAACGTGGAAAAATATGGCTAAAATGATAACTGTGATTTGTAAAACTAATTTGTAAGGATATAATACTAGTATTACACATCAGTTATTTATTTGGTTCAGTTCTGAAAAACTGTTTGTGGGTCGTCCTAAACTGACCCACACAAAAAGTTTACCTATTCTGACCCAATAATAGATAATTTTTACATGGTTCGTAGAATACATACGGTCAAAATATGCACAATAACTCATCAAGGGCGAAATGTTGCTTCTTATTCAGAGATTACGACATATATAAAGTATATGCTTTTCTTAAGAAAGTTCGAAGACACATATATATAAAGTAACGAGAGTAAGATCAAAAAAATCATACTGGAGAGACCAAGCAAGAGTGTTAGTGGCTGATGCATTTCTTATCGCTTCAAAGGCAACTCTCTGTGCTCTTTCTTGTTGTTGAACAGCTTCCTAATATCTCATTTTTCGTAATAGTTAGATAAATCAAATACCCTTTTAATAGTCAAAAGAGAAACAGTAATCCTTGGGGATTAGCAATTACCTTTCCGAGAATGCTAAGCTTGTGTCGCAAACTGCCACATAAACTCGTTCTGAAAGATGAATCAGCAGACGGTGACTTTACTTTCAAACCACTAATGGGAGAAGACATTGCCCGTGAACTTGATGGCGTGGCACGTTTCTTTTCCTATAATTATCATGTATAAGTAATCATATGAATCTTCAATTATATGTACCAAAAAATGTTCATGCATAAGATTTAATATTTTGGTCACAAGATGAAGATTGACATATCAGATTATTAGAAAAGACTAAAATTTACTGAGAATCGGATAGACTGATTTTCAGACCCGCGAGATGTAAAAAATAGTCTGTAAATACAAACTTAAATTTTGTACTTTGCAGTAGTTATGACTTATGAACACATTTTACAACAAATTCGGCTTTTAAGATGTAAATATTCACTCTACAATCCTACAACTGAAAAAAATCTAGTAAATATGGAACGTGTACCTACAGCTGAGTTAAAGGGTATTATCGTCTTTGCACCTTTGTCATGTACGCTACTCTTGCTGTCAGAAATCATTACCATAGACGACGCAACACAATTTTTTTTCACAGCAATAGGACTTTGGGTCAATCTAGACATCGACACCCGTCTATCTAACCTTCTCTTTTCATCTGATCTAAAACTACTCATCGACTCTTTCACAGGTGTACACTGATCAAACTTCAAGGGACCCGGTTTTGACCGCATAGGCGCCACCCAAGAACTTCTTCTAGAAGCCACAAATTTCAAATTTGAATTCAACTTCACCGACGACCTCATCTTCACAGGTGTACACCGATCATCAATACCCTTTATTAACAGTTCAGGCACGCCAACTAAGGGATGACGACCAGGAACCGGTCTAACACCTTTAGCCACCGGAACAGGCGAACCACGTTCCAACTTCTCAACATGTATGAACTGACCAAGCTGAATCTTATTACTCATAATAAGATCATCTTTCTCAAACGGTAAACTAACGTAAATCGAATTAACAGAATCCGACACCTTAACGTAAAATCCATATCTCGGCCATAAATCTTTTTCATCAAGATCAATCGGGACAATATCAGTAACTTGCAAAAGTGAACTTCTGTATTCACTTGTGGGTTTAATCCCTGTTCTCATACCATCAATTAGTTTCATTAACACACCTGGTATCAATGTAGCCATATCGCAGAATCGGGGTTTCGTAATTCAATCAAAATTCAAGAAACTAAAAACAGGGTATTGATTAAAACGATGATCCAATGAAACCCAATTATCTCAATGGATAATGGATGATTTTGAAAAATGAAAAATGGGTATTGTATAGAATCTTGATCCAAGAAAACCCAATTGTTGAATTGGATTATGATTATGTATTTATGATGATTTGAAATTTGTGAAATTATGGTTTTAGTTGTATTTGAAATTGGGAGCGTATAGGTTTGATTTTATGTCATGTTATTTGGGCGGGTTTATTGACTTTTGAGTACTCTAAACGACGACGTTTCAAAGTTTGAAGCTTTGGAGGCAAAAAGATGAAATTGCCCTTTTTAGTAAGGTGTCGTATGGTTCAAGGACATATTTAAAATATTTATATTTTAATATTATTAAATAAAAATTCTTCGAATTTCTATAATGAAAAATATTAAAATTCCTCTAAAAAGTGAGTAATTTTAATTTACTTGAAAATTATTTTTATAAACTTTTTTTTGTTGTCGTTATTATTTAAGTTTTTATGTTTATATAAAATATTATAAAAATTTAAAAATTTATATAAAATTATTTTCAATAAAATTTATATAAATTTAAATAAATATTTATATCAATTTTTATAAAATTTATAGAATTCTTTTTATAGAATATATATATATATATATTTATAAAATTTATTGAAATTTCTTATAAATTTTAAATAATTTTTTTATAAAACTTAATGAATTTTTATTATAATTTATATAAATTTTCTATAAAATTTAATGATTTTTTATAAAACTTATATAAAATTATATAAATTTTTTATAATACTTTTATACATATTTTAGTAAAATTTATATAAAGATTTATATAAAAAATTTATAAATATTTTTTATAATATTTGAAATTTTTTTTAATAAAATTTATGATTTTTTAATAATATATAAACTTTTTATAAGGTTTATATAAATATTTGTATAAAAAGTAAATAAACTTTTTATAAAATTTATATAAGTTTTTTATGAAAATTTATAAAATTAATAAAATGCTTTTATAAAATTTATATAAAATTTTCATAAAATTTATATATATTTTTTATAAAACTTAAAAAATTTTTATAAAAAAGTTTTATAAAAAATTTTAAACATAGCAAATATATAAAATGTGAAAATTTTATATAAAAAGTTTTATAAAAACTTAAAAAAAATTTATAAAAAAGTTTTATAAAGTTTTATAAAATTTATATAAAATGTGAAAATTCGATTTTTAAACATAGCAAATATATATAAAAAAAATATTTATTCGCTAATTAGTTCAACCAAAAATAAAGAATTCTAAAAATTACAAAATTCTGCCAACTAAACGGGCGTACACAATTTAAATTCTTGAATTTTAAATTATGAGGAATTTTAATATCATACTAGAATTCTAGAATTTTAAAATTTTGAATCAAACACCCCCTAAGAGCATCAACATTGCAAAAGCCATGAATGACTTTTTGCATTTAATGTCATCAATGTCATGTTCCTCCTTTGTATTAAGAAATAGCAATTCTTCTGTAGTCATACACGATTCACATATACTTGTTAAGTCTTTTGTGAACTTGAGACACATGTTTAAGTCTTTTGTGAACTTAATACTTGAAAAAATGATTGGTGTCTGATTACTTATTTTAATAGTTAGTTTACATACATATCAAGATTTTATGATTTTGAGTATACGTAGAAATTTATACCCACTAGGTGATGGGTTTTAAAAAATCTACGTGGGTGGGTGACAGGTTTGATATACCCGTAGCCACAGGTGCCATCCCTAGGCACATAAGACTAAAAGGGCAGATTAGTTTAGTATGCACAGTCAGCTTCTTCTTCTAAATCAATCACGATCTGCCAATCTGTAACCAAAGTTATCATGAACAGCCAGCCATTTATGAATCTACAAGCTTAAGTTGAAATCTAACAACTACGGAGTACAAACTATTACAAGTTTCCAAGATTGTGACTAAAATTAACAATGTTCAGTTAAATTCAGTAAGTACGACCAACGCAGCAAGAATGAACATTATATATAGATGCCAGAAAACGGTACAACATTACTTAATCCTCTTCTGGAGCTTCAATCAGCCACTTTATAAACCCTTTCGACTGCTTAACAAAGACCCTATCCGTTTCATCAGCATCTTCTCTTTCTTTCGCCCACTTTAAAACTGCTTCTTCTTGTATAATTTCTTCATCATATAGAAGCTCCAAAACGTTTTCAAAAAAAGGTGGCGAGTCCTCTTTCCCAGACTCCATACAAATCTCTTCAAATCTCATGATCACCTCAATCTCGTCATCAATACCTTGAAGACATGATTTCAATACGTTACCCCAACGCGTAACTACGTTCTTCACATTCTCTACCAATCCTGCACCTGAACTATGTGGAGTATCAAGGGCCAACTTCATCATGGAATAAAATAGCGCACCGGCGCACTTTTCAATAGCAACGTTGCATGATAACCGAAGCGACTTGACTTCAAGGATGAGATCATCTTCTTGTATGTTTTCTTCCACCCCCCTTAAGAACGTGTCTTCAACTTCTTTTTCAAAGTAATTAGCAGACTCATCACGGTCATCGCCATCCGATTCAGAACCCGACTCTTTTTCACCAGGAAGCGAAAGAAGGTCATCTTGAAGAGCCGTTTCTAGGTCCTCGTATACCGCTTGAGCAAGCTCAAAAATCTTCGAGGCGGGAATTGGTGCAACCGAATGTCGCCACTCTTCCTCGCGGTCAGCTTCACTAACCGACCAGACGAAGCCATGACTTCCCTCACCGAGTTCTGATGAAACCCAGTTGTTACTTGAGTCGCCGTTCTCTACATTGTTATCATCATTATCAGCGTATTCGAGCTCCTCGTCACTATCTTGTTTCACTGGTTGTGTCTGTAACGAAACTATCGAATAACACGGAACAACAAAATCTTCCCCGACGACAACATTATATGACAAAACAGTACCTGGTTCGAGAACCGCACCAGATTTCACAACAACCCCATTACATAAAATCGAGTGTTTTAATTTGCACCCATCTTCAATAGTAACGTTGTTCCATATATAGCATCCATCTATAGAAACATCCGTACCAATTCTACAGCCCACCCCGATAACCGAATTCGAAATAACAGTGTTGTCACCGACACTACTACCTTTCCCAATACAAGTAAACGGTCCAATCTCTGCTGAGCGAGATTGAGATACTTCTGATCGATAAATCCCATTTCTTTCGGTACTCGTAGAAAGCAGCACGTCGGGTACTAACGGGTACGTCCATCTTTGAATGATATCTTTACTTATGGTGTCATAGCTTCGGAAGTTATCGACCCTAGCAGCATAATCAGATCTTATTTCATGAGTGAAGATTTTATAACCCATGATATCATCAAGAAGCAACCCTTTAACAAAGTGCCTACGTAAGTGCTGGTAATCGAAATTATCGGTGAATAAACTTAGCACTTCAGGTGAGCATATGTCGATGTAACAATCTTGAACATCATTGTGTAGGCTTATCGAAGGGTTTTCAGCAAGAAATGACTCATCAAGACTTAAGGACCCTTTGGCTTTATCCTCATAATAATACAGCTGCTTTGTAGTGGAATCAATAGCCATGAATAACTCATCAGTTCCTAGCCTAGTTTGTCGGGTAACCTGAGACGGTTTCGATTGTTTAACAACCATTGTCATTACAGCAAAGTTGTCTTTTCTTCTTCTTTCTTTATGCTCATGGAGTGCTTGGGTGAGAGACATGTTGCTGACTGTATCACCACTCACAAGTATGAAATCGCCGCTTATGAGATTACGTTCATATATCAACCGTAAGGCGTCCCCTGCACTGAAAGAGTTGCGGGATTCAATTGTTTTGACGGAAAATTTCGGTTGCTTCATCCATTTAGAGCTGTTTAAGTAGCTGATAATCTGTTTGGAGTGAGAGCAGCAAACGACGAATACTTCTTCAATGTCTGCGGCTTCAAGCCATGCCAATGTGTAGTCAATCATCGGGGTGTTGACCAACGGTAAGAGTACTTTTGGGCATTCGAGGGTGATGGGATGGAACTTTGTGGTGAAACTGTCGGCTAAGAGGATGGCTTTGATGGGTACACGTGCCAGGTCCTCAGCAGTAACCGCAACCTCTGATCTTGCATCTTTCTTGGCCACCATTGTTTGGGAGATTTAAACTTCACGCCTGTTATAAAAAAGAAACATACAGAAGCTAGTTAGTCTTCAAGGTCACAGATAAACATAAAAACTTAACACATATATGATACATAAGATACATAAGCAGTTGTAAGTAAACAGTCGGAAATGCTTCACTGCTTAACATATAAGCAGTCTGAGTGTTTGGATAAAACTGCCTTTCAGATCATCTTAAAGCAATCTAACACTTAAGGGGCGGGTTGGCATTGCACTTCCAAAGGTGTAACTATCATGTGATAAAGAATAGCAATACAAGTGAAGTTATCGAAACAGGAAAGTCCCCTATGTCTCAACACGCACGTATAGACTGCTTAAAAGGTAAGCAGTTATTTTTAAGTGTGTCTTAGTTAGTACACGCGCATTTTTGTGAAAAACTAGTTTATATCGGCTTGAGAAATAAGGAAAAATGCACTTAAGAGCTTATTTTAGAACATATAATATAACCAGTTGGTAGCCGTGATATAGAATAACATCATACTAATCAAGTAACAAGAGCAACCGCCACTAGTGTTTGGATACGCATGTTAAGAGTAGTTGTGATATAAAGCTATTAGAGACTGTTTGTTTTAGCTGAAATACGGCTTATTTTCGGCTTATATAACATAAGCCCCAATTTTTGTGGCTTAGTTGGAGACTTATGGGCTTATATAAGGTTATTATGATGATATAATAACCTTATATAAGTCCGTAAGTCTCGTAATAAGCTTTCAAAAATTGGGTTTATAAAATTTAAGCTGAAATATGGCTTATTTTCAGCTTATATAACATAAGCCACGATTTTGTGGTTTATTTTGAGATTTACGGGCTTATATAAGTTTATCATAATAAGTCTCCAAATAAGCCATAAAATTAATGGTTATATTATATTAGCCAAAATGGACTTAGGTTATAAAAGGCAAACCAAACACCCCCTTAATAACTTAAAAGAACATAATAAGTATCGACATGATTTTGTTAGGGACGTTCTTTACGACATATGTAGGCGTGCCGGGATCTCCGCCAAGAAAGAGGCACCTGTGAATTTCTTGACCGACCCGTTAGATGGAAGATCCACACTGAGACCCGCTGATGTTTTGGTTTTTGGATGGGTTGGAGGTAAACATGCGTGCGTTGATTTGACAGGGGTTTCTCCTCTCGTGGGGCTAGGCAGTCGAGATTTTACAGCGGGTCAGGCTGCTATAAAAGACGCCTCGTGCAAAGTGACTAAACACGAGAAAGCATGTGTTGAAAATCAACACGTGTTTATTCCTTTCGCGTTTGATACATTTGGTTTCCTTGCACCTGAGGCGGTAGAGCTACTTACGAGAATACAACGTGTTATGAATAGTAATGTTTTGACTCCCAAATCCACAAACGTTGTATTTAATAGACTTAGTTTTGCTATAAAAAAGAGCTAGCGGCGCAGCTTGTTGCCCGTTTGCCTTCTCCTAATATGTAAATTATAATTATTAATAAAATCCATTAGTGAGCTGATGCATTGATCAAATACTAAATAAATTGATAAATAGTGGGTGTTTGTGTTAGCTTATTTATCCGCTTTATTTTGATATCGTAAAAGGCAATAAGCTGACTCGTAAGAGCTTATCATCAATAAGAATATAATATTATTGGCGTAAGCCAATAAGCTTCAGTTATTAAGGCCATAATAAGCTCTTAGGAGTAAGCTTATGGGCTTTTACGATATCAAAATAAAGTGGATAAATAAGACAACACAAACACCCACTACTGGTAAATCGATTCCTTACCTTTTAAATTGGAGTCCTGAAAAATTAAACAAAGCAATTAAATCGATTCCTTGAGATAATCGTAGGTAGGTAGGTTTGGAATTGAATGAATAAAAACAGTCGACATATATAATGTTTTATACATTCACATTGTCGGTCCAATCAGCCCAAATAAAAAAATTCACAAGGCCCGTTACAATAGGTAAATAAAAGATGCTATTATATTGTGAGTAAACCGACTAGAAGTGAAAATCAAAACCCGATTTTTGAAAATCCGGTCCAAAAATCTGAAACAGTTTTTAGAAAATCGGATTAAATAATCGGATTCAACCGGTTTTAAAAAAACCCCGGTTTTATCCGGTTTTTAAATATTTAATATATATTTTTTAATATATCCGGTTTTTAGACCGGTTAAACCAGATAAAACTGGATAATCTTGACGCCTAAACATAGTTTTATTCGACACAGACATTTAAACACGCGCTTAATTAAACATGAATATTACAACGATAATAGACTCATAAAGACGAAAAAACACATCACAGACTAGTTCAAACTAATGTTCCTCACGTCATCGTGAAGTAGTGCAGCTGAATCCACTGTGTGCCTATCGCCATGACAATACATATCTATTGTTTTCTCAAGTACCTTTATCTTTCCATTCAAGTGAACACAGTTTGCACACGTTGAAGAGCTTGGAGAAGAAATTGGAGTCACTAAAGGTCTCGAAGAACAACTTGAAGGAGAAAATCTTGTTGAAGTTCCAAGAGAACTAACTAGTAGTCTGACTCGTTCGTCTTACCATAAAAAACTGCATCCATATGAAACTTTAGGTTTCACATGTGAAGTGGACAAGCATACTATTGTCTACCAAGGGATTCTTTTTGCCACGATTCTCAAGGAACTACATCTCTATGTCCACAGTTACACGGAAAAGCTTCATGTTGCAACATCTTCATAATAACAATGTGTTTGTGATGATAAGTGTGTGTAGGACCTGCTCGTGGTTGTGATGATAAGGAGTGTGTGTGGTTATAAAGATAACATATTGTTCTTTTATGGTAAGAAAAAGTGTAGGAAAGGTTAACATTTTCCCGTCAACTTTTTCCCGCCAACGCTTTCCCGCCAACGTTAATCATAGTTAGTTAATATTCATCAGTTGAACCTTTAACGCATAACCATAGCATATCGACTCATCCGTTGAACCTTTAAGGTATAACCTTAACATATCGACTCATCAGTTGAACCTTTAACGTATAACCATAGCATATCGACTCATCAGTTGAACCTTTAATGTATAACCGTAACATATCGAATCATCTATGAAACCTTTAACGTATAACCGTAACATATAGACTCGTCTGTTGAACCTTTAACGTATAACCATAGCATATCGACTCATATGTGGAACCTTTAACGTATAACCGTAGCATATCGACTCATATGTGGAACCTTTAACGTATGTTCAATGGTTGAGTCAGTAGGTTATGGTTACACGTTAGATGTTCAATGGTTAGGTCGGTAGGTTATGATTACACGTTAGATGTTCAATGGATGAGTTGGTAGGTATTGGTTACACGTTACATGTTCAATGGATGAGTCGTTAGGTTATGGTTACACGTTACATGTTCAATGGATGAGTCGGTAGCTATTGGCTACACGTTATATGTTCAATGGATGAGTCGGTAGGTAATGGTTACACGTTAGATATTCAATGGTTGAGTCGATAGGTTATGGTTACACATTATATATTCAATGATTGATTCGGTAGGTTATGGTTACATGTTACATGTTCAGTGGTTGAGTCGGTAGATATTGGTTACACATTACATGCTCAACGGATGAGTCGGTAGGTATTGGTTACACGTTATATGTTCAATGGATGATTCAGTAGGTTATGGTTACACGTTACATGTTCACTGGATGAGTCGGTAGGTATTGGTTGCACGTTACATGTTCAATGGATGAGTCGGTAAGTATTGGTTGCACGTTATATGTTCAATAGATGAGTCAGTTGGTTATGGTTACACGTTACATGTTTAGTGGTTGAGTCGGTAGGTTATGGTTACACGTTACATGTTCAGTGGTTGAGTCGGTAGTTATGGTTACACGTTACGTGTTCAATGGTTGAGTCGGTAGGTTAGGGTTACATGTTACATGTTAAATCGATGAGTCGGTAGGTTATCGTTACACGTTAGATGTTAAATGCTTGAGTCGGTAGGTTATGGTTACACGTTAGATGTTCAATGCTTGAGTCGATAAGTATTGGTTACACGTTATATGTTCAATGGATGAGTCGGTAGGTTATGGTTACACGTTACATGTTCAATGGTTGAGTCGGTAGGTTATGGTTACACGTTATATGTTCAATGGTTGAGTCGGTAGGTTATGGTTACACGTTAGATGTTCAATGGTTGAGTCGGTAGGTTATGGTTACACGTTATATGTTCAATGGTTGATTCAGTAGGTTATTGTTACACGTTATATGTTCAATTGATGAGTCAGTAGGTATTGGTTACACGTTATATGTTTAATGGATGAGTCGGTAGGTATTGGTTACACGTTATAAATTGAGGTATTCACGTGAATTCAATGGTGAAATCGAACACAACCCAGTCCTAGAACATTTAACATGGACCATATTAAGGCTCAGCATGCTACACTGCCAAAGCGTCTACTAGGTAAACATCCGAAATATGGGCGTGTGAAGATAACATGCAATTTTCGTCTTGAGCCTAACTGGTCTAAACGGTCTATTTTTTACGAGCTAGAGTATTGGCCTTTTCTTTCACTAAGACACAATTTAGACATCATGCATATCGAAAAAAATTGTTTGGAGGCCATCCTGAACACCTTGTTGATGAATGACAAATCTAAAGACACCGCCAAGGCAAGACAATACTTGCAAAAGTTGGGCATTCAAAAAAGCTCGTGGCTCACCCAAAATAAAAACGGGAAGTGCCAGAAGCCTCAAGCTTCGTATTCCTTCACAGCAGAGAACATGAAAAAGTTTTCTTAGTACATCAAAGGAGTTAAACTACCAGATTGGTTCGGATCCAAGTTCAAGCACAAAGTGACCGATAACGATACCAATACAACGGGCCTGAAGTCTCATGATTGTCATATAATGATGCAACATTTACTTCCTTTCGCGCATCAGGAATACTTGCCTGATAAGATTGCAAGACCACTAATCGACCTATGTAACTTGTTTAAGAAACTATGCTCTGCAACTTTAATGGAGGAGGACATGTTGAATGCCGTGGACAAGGTGGTTGAAATTCTGTGCGATCTTGAGCTCATATATCCTCCTGATTTTTTTGACATTATGGTTCACTTGGTTATCCATTTACCTCAAGAGGCCATTGAAGGCGAGCCTATCCGCCCCCGGTGGATGTTTCCATTTGAAAGATACATGAAAATGCTAAAAGGTTATGTACGAAATAAAGCTAAGCCAGAAGGTTCGATTGCGTAGGGTTATGTAGCACAAGAAGCATTGACTTTCAGTTCTCAGTATTTTCGGGATGATGTTACCACTAAATTTAATCGTCTCGACCGTAATGTGGACCCCTACCCCAACATGTCAGTTTATATTTTTACTCGCGTTCGTGCAGTTTCATGAGTTTTTTATACACCTGCAGTCAACAAACCACCAAATAAGAACCACAAACAATACTAACCTTCGTTGCAAACAAACCTGGAGTCCGCGGTCCCTGTATTCAAAGGCTGGAATATCGCATCAGTATTGGTTACAGCAAGTGTGGAAGACCAACAGTGATAGCTCGATGTCTTACACTTTGTCAATTAGAACCAGGGCGCATATGTGACTCTTGCTGATTTTGCATTCACTATTTTTTCTCACGTTGTACCTGATTAGCTTCAAGTGTGAGAACGCAGAAAAAAATAGTGATTGTTGAAAATACAATCCTCTAGTGTTATTCTAAAAATGCCTTTAAGATATTGGTGGTGGTTGTTTAGTGCCATTCTGATTGAGGGGAAGAGTAAAACCAGGTATGGTTGAAATGGATCTATCGGTAATTGATACCTTATCAGGAAGTGCCACAGTTAATGGAGAATTCAAAGGAAGGTCTGGAAGTGATGCTCCTTCATCACCCTGACAAGACGTCTCTGCGGCTAAATGATAGGCAACAAACAATCTGTACTAAATCACATAGGGTTTGGGATAAAATGCCATATCATAACATAAAATAGAATGTATTAGTACTTGACAACTAACTATAGACCCATTAAACTATAGAGTCTGATAGACCCATTAAACCAAAGTAATTTAAGGCTTCAAACTGAAGTTGTCTAATTTACAGTATTGAAACATTAATAGGTGGCTCGATCTTCAGGGATTAAGGAGGGCCTACTTAAAATATTTTCAGAAGGTATCTAACTCCACGGATACTACAATTTACGATAGGCTAGACCAAATTGCTTTTTCAGGTGTCACGAAGGTGGTTGTGGAAGAAAGAGATTTTTGGATGGCTATGCTTCCCACCTTGGGTAGCAGCTATAACCTGATCCCACATCATAGATTGTGTTACTTTTCACATTAGAAAAAAGACGGTTTATACACCTAAATGTTGCAAAAGAAGATGATAAAGTATGCAATTGATAGGAGATAAGAGTAAGGACTCATACATAACAACATAGTTGCTCACACTGCCCATGATAGCCCTGTAAATACCAGAAACATAGATAATATAATTTCGGTTAAAGGCTTATTGCCATAACTTGCTACTGTTAGATCAGAAACACCTTTCTTCTTTATTATCAATGAGCGGAGTATATGAAATCCCCTTTCCGTTCCCTGCGATTTCATCAGTAGCTCCAATAATATCCTCTTCTATGTGTGTGTGCAATCTTCTTCTCGTGATACTCGAGGTGGGGCTGAGGACCAAGTTCTCCGGTCTGTTCCCTTGACTCATTCTGGTTAAAATTAATGTAACAACTTGGAAGCCGGTGATTTCTCAGAGTGAGGGAAATAGGTTTTTTCAAATGGGAACTACAAATCAAAACAAAAGATATCAAACACCGAAACATACCTTTATTATAGCTCGTGGGAAGAACAAAACCAAGCAACAAAAAAAAAGAACAGTAAAAGAGCAATAAAGTTGAAGAACAATTAGGGTTATGAGAAAAAGAATTTTACTTACAAAAAAAACACAAAGAATACGATCATTATGGTTATTAGGGTTTTAGAAGAATGAGGATACGTATGTTTTTTATTTTATTGATAAAAAAGATATGTAGTTTCTATTAAACAGGTGATAGATTTGAATGAATATAGGATATATTTTAAAATATTATTGTTATTATCTTAAATATATTATAAAACATATATATCTATATAATTATGTTAGAATTTTAAGAAGATATTAATAGAGTTTTTAATAAGGAAACACAAACAATTAGTTAGCATAGTTGGTAAAACTGGTGGCGCCTGAATGCATAGACCAGGGTTCAAACCTTGTCATTAATATTATTTTAAATAAATTTCGAAACTAAACAAATTTTTACAAAACGTGATTTATAAAACTGTGTTTTCAAAAATGCGATTTTCATAAAACTGCGATTTCAAACGGAAAATTCGTGGAATTTGGAGATTTTCTAGGGAATACTCAAATACTATTGGCTAAAAGATGTGACTGGGATATGACTGGATTAAAAACTGTGGTTTCAAACCATAATTATACCTATGTATAATATATATATATATATATATATATATATATATATATATATATATATATATATATATATATATATATATATATATATATATATATATATATATATATATATATATATATATATATATATATATATATATATATATATATATATATATATATATATATATATATATATATATATATATATATATATATATATATATATATATATATATATATATATATATATATATATATATATATATATATATATATCTAGATATATGATAGGTGTGTAAACACCCATCATTTTTACCACTTAACTACAATAATAACCAAGCCAAAACATGTATTTTATGTCATAAATGTCGGAATTATGTGTGGTTTGTGTTTTTGTTGTGATTTAGGACGAAAATGTGAAAAGGGGAGAAAACACGGGCATTCACGGGCTTTTATCAAAGAAAAAGACAAAAGACGAAGTCAAGAAACCAAAAGTGCAAAAAGAACGGAAGTCCAAGACCAATTCTGAAGATTTATCGAAGAAAAAGTCAAAAGACGGAAGTTTACTAAAAGCCGAAGAACTCAAGTCTAATTTATTGAAGAAATTACAAGACGAGAGTAGAAATCCCGAGACAAAGTCGTTAAAGTCAAAGAATTAAGAAGATTAAGGACTTAATGACAATTAAAGAAAGAAGAAAGAGGGGAGGAAGCTTCCTCTAAGCACCTCCCTAATCCTCCTATAAATAGTCTTCATTTTCCTTTCATTTGTTTTGTTGGCTAAGTGTGACAATTAGTCTTCCACCATTTTAATTACTTGTCATTTAAATACATGTCATTTACTTAATTGTCTTGCACCTTAAATTCATTTAATTTCAAGTAAGTTCCCTTTTAATTATTGTTAATCTTTACTTTTATTGTTCATCTCCTATCTACCTTTCTTGTTTGATCTTAATCTTTATGCTTTATTGTTTATGTTCATGTTCTTGAGTTTTTATTAAATTGATTAAGTGGGTTTTGATTATTTTGATTATTATTGTTAGTGTTTTTGATTTAGTTTGATTAGTATTCATTAGTTGATCATTTTTGGTTAGTCTTGCTTAATCTTTTGGTTGGATATGATTAGTTTTGATTAGATTCGTGTTATTTTTGGTTTCCCTTGTTCTTCGCTGTTACTGTTCTTCCCAGGTTATTCCGGATCAAGCCCAGATTATTCCGAATGAAGGTGGTGTTGTGATTATTCCAAACCAAGCAAACATTCCGGATAAGTGACATATTCCGGATCAGTTTGTTATTCCGGATCAGTGGATATTCCGAACCAATCATATATTCCTAATCAAGTCGTTTATTCGGAATAATTTATATTCTGGATCAAGGGGTTCATTCGGAACATTCCGGATAAAGGAGTTGCTGTGAAATATTCTGAATCAAGACATCATTCCGAATCAAGGCTGTTCATTCGGAATACCCAATATTCCGGATCAGCAACTTTTTCCGGATCAGATGTTTGTTCCGAATCAAGGGGTGTTCATTCGGAATATTCAACATTCCGGATCAAGGGGTATTCATTCGGAATATTCCGGATGAAGGTCTTAGCTTTTATTCCGAATCAAGAAACTTATTCCGGATCAACAATTATTCCGGGTAAGTGAATTATTCCGGATAAAGGATTTACTCCGGATCAAGGTTTTGGGTAATTATTCCGAGTGAAGAAGGATCATTCCGAACGAAGGTGACATTCCGGATGAGTGATTATTCCGAATGAGGGTATTTTCCGAATGAGCTGTTCTCAGGTTCTTTTATGTTTTTGTTTTTAAGTTTTAAGTTTTAAGCTTTACTTTTTCCGCCTTTTTCCTTAGTCGCACTTTAAGTTTATTTGCCTTTAAGTTTACTTGCCTTAGTTTAAGTTTTAGTTGCGTTTTAAGTTTGCCTTTAGGATAGTTTTAAGTTTGCGTTATTTACGTTAAGTGCCTTTTAATTTCTCGTCACGCTTTTAAATTCTTTCCATTTATTTTCACTTAGATTTAGATTTACTTTAAAGTCTTTGCACCTTTAATTTTACTACAACGACAAAACATTTGTTTCCACCAAAGACAGCTGAGTCGCACTTAAACCAGTTATCAATTCGATTAGACCACCACAACGAACTTTAATATTTTTATACAGGCAAAAACCATGTATCAATATACATTAAGTATATCTAGATATACCTTTTTAACTTTTTTAATGTCACTTTATATCCAGATATAAGGGTCAATTTAATAATTATGATCATATATATATAAAGTATATCTGGATATATACAAAGTATATCTGGATATATAAAAAGTATATCTAGATATATATAAAGTATATCTGGATATATATAAAGTATATCTAGATATACCTTTTTAACTTTTTTAATGTCACTTTATATCCAGATATAAAGGTCAATTTAATAATTATGATCAAATATATATAAAGTATATATAGATATATACAAAGTGTATCTGGATATGTAAAAAGTATATCTAGATATATATAAAGTACATCTGGATATATATAAATTATATCTAGATATACCTTTTTAACTCTTTTATTGTCACTTATATAAAGTCAATTTAATAATTATGATCAGATATATATAAAGTATATCTAGATATATACAAAGTATATCTGGATATGTAAAAAGTATATCTAGGTATATAAAGTATATCTGGATATATATAAAGTATATCTAGATATACCTTTTTAACTTTTTTTAATGTCACTTTTATATTCAGATATAAAGTCAATTTAATAACAATGATCAGATATATATAAAGTATATCTAGATATATACAAAGTATATCTGGATATATAAAAAGTATATCTAGATATATATAAAGTATATCTGGATATATATAAAGTATATCTAGATATAAGGGTCAATATAATAATTATGATCAGATAATATTTCGGTGGTAACTGTGTAATTTTTTTGTTGCGGCTCGAATTTTTTTTTCAGCTCGAAAAAAAAAATTTCCGCTCAAAAAAAAAAAAAAAAATTTTCCGAAAAAAATTTTCCGCTCGAAAAAGAAATAATTTCTTTTTGCCGTTCATAAAAAAAATCATATAATAAGGTTTCTTGCTTTATAGGAAAATTTGGTGACTAGTGAATGAGATTGTCCTTTTGAGATGAAGAAGTCAGTTGTAAATTATTAGGTTAGATGTTTTGGGCCTAAAGTTCTTAAACTATTTTTTTAGTTCATTGGACCCAATTTTAAACACATTCCAATTTGTATAAGTATCAATTACAAGCCTAATTTTTTTCTTTTTTTTTAAATATAGTATTTGTGTATAATAATTAAAACCATTCAGACATTTAACTAGAAAACAAACAATGTTGTTTTATTTAGATTCAGATTTTATAACCGTCTCTTACCAATAGTCACATTCAAACCTAAAACATCATTTTAATGAAACAAACACCACTTTAGTCTCATTTTGTTCTTCATCTTTATGGCGGCGCCCTTCGATTTAAACCAACAAACATAAAAGGGTAAATTGTTAAGTTTATGGCATGTCAATAATAAAGGGATTAGAAAAGTGATAGGGGAGTATATATATAAATAGCTAATTGCAAAATATACGAGTAGGTGATGATGGATCTGGTTAATATTTTTAAGCTGACATTTTTATTGTTTTTTTATTCAAGATAACTACGAGAAAGAGTTGCCAGAAAATATGTATCATATATGTTTTTGGTTATATATATTACTATTTTATTGATAAAAAGTTTGGTGTCTAATTAATTAAAAATAGGGATTTATTCATAAAATAAGTGTTGTACATTTTCTTAATAAAAATGTTGCTTACAAAACAAGAAAATAAATATTTATGAATCAAATCAACAGTTAATTTTTGTTTAATAATGTTCATCAGCTATTTATGATCATCTTCATTATTTATCAAAAAGTTTTTCATCAATAACAAACGTTGTCCATAAATAAAAACTGTATTTTATCAAAATATTATTTATCAATGAATAGAGTTGTTACTCAATTAATCGTCGTTCATCACTAATAAATTTGTTCATCAACAAAAATTGTAGTTTAATCAACAAACCCTTGGATGTTCATTAATTCATCGATCTTTTTTTAATGTTCATCATTTTTTATTAAAAGTTACGTTATTCATTAGTTGTCTAAATAAAATAAAAATGTAAGTGTTCATCATTTAGATAACGATTACTCATGACTTCGTCCGTTGTTCTTGATAATATTCTTTAGTTCATCAGTTATTTCTGATGAGTCTCACGTTGTTCATTAGTTAAAAAAAATAAAGAAGTTCATCGTTTATCGGTTCATCAAATATCAATATTAATGTTCATTAGTTATCGTAAAAACTCACGTTATTCATCAGTTTTTAGAAAAAGTTATGAAATATTCCTCAGTTCGAACAATGCGATTTTCATCAGTTAAATAACAAATGTTCATTAGTTTTGACTTTTAGAAGTGAAAAAACAAAAAACGTTGTTCATCAACACGCACGTATAAACGACTTAAAAGGTATGCAGTTACCATCCTGCTTATTTTAAGTGTCTCCTTAGCGCACGCGCATTTTTGTCAAAAACATACAACATTACTTTATCGGCTTCACAAATAAGCAAAAACGCACTTAAGAGCTTATTTTAGAACATATAATCAGTTGGTAGCCGTTCGGCATCGCATAACTACATGATATAGAATAACATAATCAAGTAACAAGACCAACCGCCACTAGTGTTCGGATACACATGTTAAGAGAGTTGTGATTTACGAGAACATAATAAATAAATAAATAAATAGTGGGCGTTTGTGTTAGCTTATTTATCTGCCTGATTTTGATATCATAAAAGCCAATAAGCCCACTCGTAAGAGCTTATTATCTATATGAATATAATCTTATTGGCGTAAGCCAATAAGCTTCAATTAATGAGGCCATAAGCTCTCACGAGTAAGCTGATGGGCTTTTCTGATATTAATATAAAGCGGATAAATAAGACAACACAAACACCCCATATTTGTTATGTTCTCGTAAGTTATTAATAGCTTTATATCACAACTACTCTAAACATACAACATATCCAAACAATAGTCTCGGTCTTTAACTAGAATAGGTTAAATAATCTACATCACGTAGCTATGCGATGTCGAACACCTACTTAAGTGGTTATATGTTTTAGAATCGGTACCACTAATTTATTTTCGGGAAAAAATCGATACCACAAGCAACAAGCAATAAACAATAATAAAAAAAGAAAGCACGATTACCTTGAGAGACGATTTTGTTTTTAAGAAAACACAAGAACAATTTATAAGATACTAGCATGGACCCGCGCAATGCGGCGATAAGTACTCATAATCATTTTTAAGGCTAACAAATATTAATCTCTTATCCATTAAGTTTGTATTGTTAAAATTGTAGAAAAATAAAAAAACCCTCTAAATTTTAAAAAAATTAATAGTTAATAAAAATATATCAAAATGGATATCGAATTAAAGAGCATAAATTTTAAATAATATGGTGAAATTAGATTATAAAAATAACAAATTAATAAAAATATTTTTCAATTTAAAAGAAAAATGTTATTTAAGTGGTTGTTATAAAGTTTGTTAAAAAAGTTGTTAAAAAATGTTATACTATATAATGTTGATGAAGATATCAACAACTTGCTTTATTTAGTAAGAAAAAAAGTCTAAATTTTCAATCTTCCTATTTTAAGAAGGTCACAAATACTTTATATAGTAGAAGATATAGAAGATATAGATTAAGAATTGAGGGAGACTCTTATCTTATACAAGCGTCGGTCAGATTTACTAAAAAGGTAAATTACACCATTAACTTTTTTTTGTCTTTTTGTTTAAGGTATGACCCTCACCAGTCACCACCCACATCTAAAAATATTAGATAACTACAGTATAATATAATAAGTACGGTATTATTTGTAACTAGGTAGATGCCCGCGCTTCGCCGCGGGTTTTGTGTGGACGTTGGTTCGGTAAAAGTGTAGTAATGATCCAAACCGATGTGTAGTTATAGCATTAACGTTCTAAAAATAGTTTTTACATAAGTATCGTCACATGTGGCATGGGATCCACCATAATTATTTACATATTTAGTAAGTTGTCATAGCACGTACGCTGTCATGACATATGTTTACAATAGTAGCATAAGTACAGTATTTTGTTAATCTGGCTAGGCCGATTTATTTTTCTTGTCAGCTGCTTCCATGTTAGGTAGGAGCGAACGCTTGGCGGTCTTCCTTTTAATTTGTTTTTCTCTGGTTGTCTCAACAGTTGTTATAGCATTGTTTAGCACAACGTCTTCTCGATGAGTACCTACATATGATGATTAACATAATAATTAGTCAGAAATATGAGCTAACGTTTTTGGGACAATGCAGGATGTATATAACTCCTTCTGAACACATCTGCAGGCAGCTCAACGCAACAGCAAGGCGTTTTCAGCAAAAACAATTTTCAAAAGGAGAATTTCTTAAAATGACTTGTGAAATGTACAAAAATGAAATAAGACTTGTGAAAGTGTATAATATATTTGATCTACCTTTTTTGTGTAATGTTTATAGCCGCAATTTTTATTTTTTTTTGTAATAATTTCAATCCATATTACAAAATTAAGTAATAATCACTGCCTAACACACAGTTAAAGACAAATTAAGCCTATTTGAAAAATAAGCATTATTCAGTTCATGTTTTCCACAAAATTGGTTTTCAGTTTGGGTCAGTTATGATAAGGTTAAACAAACACCCCAAATAGCTTATGTGGTTTTCGGCTTATATTTCATAAGGTTACTTTATGTTGCTAATTGGAAGGTCTTGACTTATATAAGCTTAATACGACATGATAAGCAGTATAAGCCAAAAAAGTTACTGTACCAAATAAGCAACAAAAACTTATCTTATAAAAATATTCCGGAAACCAAAATAGCCATAACCTAACTGATAAAGGTGGTTTTCGCCTTATATACAGGTGTTTGTTCCATAAGCTGGACCAAAATAAGGCACAATAAGTTTACAAGGTCCTAATAAACTTATATAAGGCGAAAAGCTTCAAATGTCGAGGTATTAAACATAATAAGGCGAAAACCAAATAACTCATAAGCCGTTATATAACACGAAACAAACTCCCCCTTAATAATTACTCCACAAAGACGGTTACACTCAGTAATAGTAACATTTAAACTAATGACAGTGACACGTAACCAAAAACCTGCGTATAAAATTAATCAAATACAGAGTAGCAAATTAATCGCTAGTTAGCACAAAGGCGTAAAATTAAAACACGCGCATAATTATCCAAATTAAAAAATAATTATCGCAACCTAGCACACACGCAGTAAATAAAAATACGCGCATAATTATAAACAAATTTTATATAACTAACAGTAATCACTAACACGCACAGTTATAATCAAATTTTAGCCTATTCTAAAAATTAAGCATTATTCACTTATACATTTAACTAATAATCACTATCACACAGTTGGTTACACTCAGTATAATAACATATATCGCTACCTAGCACACACGCAGTAAATAAAAACACGCGCATAAATATCCTAATTAAAAAATAATTATCGCTATCAACACACACGGCAAAAATTAATTTTAACCTAATTAAACAATATTTTCATATATAAAATAAAATAAATTAAATAATTTAAACCTAACTAAAAATTAAATAACTAATAGTAATCACTAACGCACACAGTTATAAACAAATTTTAGCCTATTTTAAAAATTAAGCATTATTCACTTATAAATTTAGCTAATAATCACTATCACACAGTTGGTTACACTCAGTAATAATGATATATAAACTAATTACAGTGGCGCGTAACCAAACATTCGTGTATAAAATTAACCAAATAACAAATTAATCGCTACCTAGCACAAACTTAGTAAAATTAAAACACGCGCATAATTATCCTATTTTTAACCTAATTAAACAATATTTGCATATAATTCAAATGAGTAAAATAAATTAAATATATAGGCACGTTGAAATAGTGTTCTTCTTTTCTGTGAAATATTAGTTTCAAAGAGCACTTATGAAAGGAAGTACATAAAAGTATCTATCAACTACACAACAAAACAAACATCAGAAATGTCACAAACATCACAAACAATTAGGGTCCAAACACATACTGCTGGGTTTATAATCATTTTTGTTTTTTCCTTATAAAGCTTTTTTTGTTTCAGAAACTGTGGTTAGCCAAAAAAATAGAGATATGTATGTATTTTAGTTGATTACGCTTTGGTCAACAAAGCGTAGGCCACGCGCACGTACATATTCGCGAGAAAAATCTGTGTCGAAATACAGACATAATCAAATGTAGGAAAGAAGAACGGAAACCAACATTAACCGAATGTGGTTGTGTGTGAAGCGTACCTCCAACCACATCGTGGGTGAAAACCCCTGCGCGGTCCCGTGCTAGCAGCCACCACATATACCAACCTCGTGAGGAGAGCCACATATTTAACACAGCCTGATAACCGATGACTTAGTTGGCGACCCGCTTCCCATGTCTTTAAATGTGTAACGACAGTTGATTTGACTATGATAAATCAATAGAAAATATAGCAGTCCTTAATTCATTCTGCTTAACAAATATTATAATACGTACTTAAGAATTCAAAGTAGTAACAGAGCGTTTGGTTTCTGATTATGATTCATTATGGTAGTAAAATATACGAATGGAATGTTGTATGACAAAATAATACATTTGAATCTAATCTTTGAAAGTTACATATCTATACCAAACGCTTCTAATTATAGCCATTACCATTAGTTTAATTCGATTAACGGCTCCAAACAAACCTAAATTATATGAAGTTACCAATCCTAACAGTAGCAAAATATTATAGCTAACATGAACTTCATAGCGGCACATAAATGGCACGTAATATTAACTACAATTCGATAACCATATGTCAAACAAATTGAAAACCTTAAAAAACATGTTTTAAGCCAAAAAAATTTAAAATTGAGGACAAAAGACGCATAAAAGCAATGAATTCATAGCAGTACATATACGACGGTATTATTAATTTAGATTATATTACCCTATGTCAAACAAACAGAAAAGCCAAAAAACTATCTCCCTGAGATTTTCAAATAGAATTATTTTTTTGTCTTGTGTATGCTTGTGTGTCTTTGTGGTATTTATGGTTAAAAATAGTAAATCAGAATTAAAAATGACTTGGAAAGGGCGACTCCTTGACATTCTTCTTATTTCACATTTTTTTTGTTTATTTTATTAATTTTCTTGTACTAAAAGTTGGATAATTATGATTATTTTGCCTATAGTGGAGCAAGATGCGCAATCTTAAACAGCCTTTTTTTAGTAGTTGAAATTAGCAATCATAAATTGCTCTCTTTATAAGCATTTTCTGTTAGAAAAATGCTTATAGAGGGCTATATGGGATTGCTTAAAAACTGCTTACAAATGGTGCTGTTTGGGATTACATTTTTTTTAAATATCCACATTTAGACTGGTTGAATTTATTTGACCGGTCTTGAAAACATTCTTTTAGTATGGTTCTGTAACCGGTTCATATGTTATGTACTTTTTACAGCTCCCCTAATACAGACTGTTGGATCACCGGTCCAAAATACCAGCAGAACCGGCCTAAATTTAACTTCAAGGTGCTAAAACTGTCTAAAATATATACCGGCAATTAGGGGTGTCATTGGGGTTAGCGGGTCGGATTTGAGCCTTATCGGATCGGGTCTTATCGGGTTTTCAAAAAATTAAAACTTACCCGCAACCCGACCCTATAAAGAATCGGGTTATCGGATTCGGGTCTATCGGGTTATCGAGTTTATCGGGCCGGGCTTATCGGTTATCGGGTTCAGCATAATATCAATCACAATTTAACAAAAGAACATATAGCACTTACTGATCAATAGTAGGCTTAACTAACCTATTATTGTCTGTGAAGTTTCCATAACCGGTTTATATGCTATGTACTTTTTAGAGCTACCCTAATACAGATGGTTGGATCACTGGTCCAAAAGACCAATAGAACCGGCCTAAAGCCCTTTTTTGTAGTAGTGCTTAATTATTCCTTTTACCTTGGACGACATTTTTTCTGCTTTAGCAACTAATAGTAGCATTTTAAAAAAAACGCACTACTTGCAAATAACCATATCATCCTAGCATTATGATTTTATAATCACTATTCCACTTCCACTTAATTGGCATTTCCAGCTGAACAAACTACAGTGATGATGATTGTACAGGATTTCAACCCTGTAATATTTTTTCACTTAAGCACTCTCTGTGGATTTGTTTTTTTATCCAGTGAATGTTGCGGTGCATACAACATAAATCTTTAGCCCATCTCGAAAGTTTAGGTGTAACTCTACCAAAAAGTGAAAATGACTTTATTTAACTTCAAGGTGCTAAAACTGTCTAAAATATATACCAGCAATTAGGGGTGTCATTCGAGTTATAGGGTCGGATTTGAGCCTTATCGGATCGGGTCTTATCGGGTTTTAAGAAAATCAAAAGTTACCCGCAACCCGACCCTATATGGAATCGGGTTATCGGATTCGGGTCTATCGGGTTATCGGGTTTATCGGGTCGGGCTTATCGGGTTATCAGGTTCAGCATAAAATAAATCACAATTTAACAAAAGAGCATATAGAACTTACTGATCAACAATGGGCTTAACTAACCTATTATTGTCTGTGAAGTTTTTTTTGTTGAATCGCAATATGTGGCTATTAAAACCATGTTCCTATAGTCTACTCTTTCTATCCATAAGGCTTAAAATAACTACATTTTTTCTAATCATCAAGGCCAATTTGCTGCTATAAAATGATGTTCGGTGACAATATACTTCATTTTATTAAATTGCAATAGTGATAGGCAGACATTAGTAACGGCTAACTTTATACTCATATATTCACCCAACAATAGATTTTTAGATTTTATATCCCTACCAGTATATACCCTGAGAATGAAGATACTGCATTTCACATTTAACAATATGACATACAAAGTTGGTCACTTATTATTATAAACGTGAAAGCAAACTACAGGTTGAAAACTAACAGTATGCTTGAAATCATACTATCTATCTAGCAAGTATGCATAAACTTTGATTTAACCTTTAAACATATATTTTCGTTATTCTTAAAAGGTTTAACCTTTAAATTAACAGTATGCCCGATAAACCCGATAAGATTTTTGGACCCGAATTAAACCGACCCTATAAGGCCTTATCGGGTTCGGGTCGTATTCGGGTCGGGTCGGGCAACCCATATGACACCCCTACCAGCAATAACATTAAGGGATTGTTTGGAATTGTTTTGTAACAAACATTGCATAATAGTAGTTTAATATGATAACATGAACCATAAACAATTTTTTCCTCAGTGAATTTTATGGCAGAACATAAACAACGGTATTATTAACTACAATTCCAAAACATATGTCAAACAAAAAATTATAAAATTATAAAAAATTATAAAATCATAAACGGAACGCATTTAAACTACGATACTATTACTCTATGTCAAACAATCAGAAAACCTAACAAAAAATGTTTGAACTCAAAAATTAAACAGTACATGGAAAATATGCATAAAATCGCGAAGACTAACCGATGGGAACTGTAAACGTTGTCTGCAACGGAGATATGAATTGATGTTGAAACGAAGATGTTGAAACGAAGGTCGAACCTATTATCATAAAATTCGATAATATATCAAAAACAAACTTATGTATAAGCCCATGGCCTCATAAGCCTAAAAATAAGTCGAAACAGGTTGTTGTTTAAACTTAATGTCGGGGTTATTCGCCCGTTATTCTGCTCATCCACCATTGCGTTAGAACACAATTAGCCTCTTTTAAAAAATACCTTTAATTCCTACTCGGTAAATTCCTCCATTGTCAACCAACAATCTGAAATCACACATGTAATAATTAAACATCAGAGATGTAGAATCATAAAAAAGAAGAAAAAAGGAAAAAGGGTCACCGAAAAACTCAAAGACACGCCGACGACGACTCTATGCATATATCCCGTGATCTTGTCTCTTCACTCCTAAACGGCGTAGCGTTAACCTCAATTAAGATAATTGGATGGCAGAAGCAATTAAACCACAAAACCACCAGCCGAAACCGTAATTAATATAGAAGAAATTTATCGACCGTTACCTCTTGTTATGTCTGACGGCGGCGGTGGCGGTTTTTTGATGAAGATAAGAAATGAGGATGGAAGAGGTTGGATATTTTTTTTAACCGTCAGTAACCGTCGATGAAAATCTGTGAGTGTTTTTTTTTTCTTTTTTTAGTGACGGAAATTCTCATCTATTATAATAGTTATAATTATAATATAATTATAATATAATTATAATATAATTATAATATAATATAATGACTATTCGGTACTAGTGACATACATAAGATACTATTTAAAATACACGGCCATACTTGGAAGTTGGAACACTATCTCACAACTTAAGGCTTGAATAAAGTCACAATTAGTAATGATACACTATCTCACAACTTATCGTTTCTCTTATTTCAAGAGATTAGTTTGCGTAACCAAAGGCTCGTGAGACTTATTTATTTCCAGGCTTACCAACTGATAAATAGAAAACATTTGCTGCCTTCTTTATGCTATATACTTGATCTGTTTCTTTTTTATAATTTGATATTTGCAGGCAAATGTGATAATAAAATATTTCACTACAATATAGATCTTGATTTCCTGCTTTCAGTGGGGATTGAAGTATATCATTCTCAACATTTCATAGTGTCGACAACTAGTTACTAACAGACGTTTTTGCTGTCTTTATGCTATATACTTGATCGGTTGTGTACCATTGAACGTAAACTCTACCTGGATTCATATGTTGTTATGAAAGAACAACACTTGACGAAAACTAAAAGCATGTTTGGTAACTAGCATTACAAAGAACAAGCACATGTAAAGCAAATAAATGAAAGAAAAAAAAAAACAACAAACTTCATAATGCAGTGTTCAATCACAGACATCTCAAACTCGATCGACACTTGACCGAGTTAATCAAGATACAAAAAGAGTAAAAGCAAACCAGATTAAGACGGAATGGACCTCAGCAGTCTTGATGTTATTCGCTATCGGAATCGGAAGTTACAACCCTTTCCCTCCTTTGCCCCACCACTCTCACTCCATCGTCATCACAATCAGAAGATACAAGGCTCTGCCTTTTACTCTTAGCACTCTCTCCATCGGAACTATCAGAACTATAATACACAAAGCTTTTCCTGATAAATCTCCTTTTCGTCTCTACTCTCCTTCCATCCATCGGTCTCAGAACTATGAAACACAAGGCTCCCCCCTTTCTCTCTTCACTCTCTCCTCATTACCGATGCCATGGGGAGATACAAGGCTCTTCACGAATACATGCTCATCATAATTATAATTACATTCAGGATTTGTGGATAACCGGTTATTAGAATTAGGATCGAAATGTCCATTCTTCTAACATCCATATGTTAATTACATGACGTTTGGAGAAATCATTTTGTGGAAGGTTATTGATACGAACCGGATCGATAATAGAGCTAAAAGGATAGATAGATTATATTAATGAGATAACCCGACCCCCAATGGCTTATATTAGTGAGATAAACCGACTCCCCAATTAATTAATAAAACCAATACTTCATTATCATTAAACATAATCAGAATTACAGACTTCATAATCTATTTATAATAAAAGACATCCTAAACTTATCTTGGTCCCTAAGATAAAACAATAAAAGGAAAGTAAATAAATTAAATAATTAACTAATAATAATAATAAACTAAATAACTCCAGGATCGTATCATTACTCCGCCCCGCAAAAACACCTTGTCCTCAAGGTGTTGCTCCAAAATCTTGCCTCCCTCACGTGATTCCGGGATCCCATGTTCTTCGTTGTAAGCCGTTTGCGTGCTTCAAATGCATGTAGCAGTCCTCCAATATCTTCTTAAGCTTCTTAAGATTTCTTATGCGCACTTGTAGTTGTTCATAAGATCCACAACTTTCAAATCCGATATGTGAAGTACCTAGATTTCTAGGTTTTCTGGTTGGGACAAACTTTTTCCAAAACAACTTTGCCTTCTCCTTCCTGTTAGGACTCCATTGATTTAGTTTGACCCTCCATGAATGAACCTCTCCTTCGTGCTTGATGTCTTCTTTTACTGCATTTATCCTCCCTTGAAGCTTCTCAAACCACACTGAGGAATCTTGACGTGCCAATGTGAATTCTTGTCGCGCCAGTGAGAAATCTTGTTTCAAATCTTCACACGCCGATTGTAACTGTTGCACCAACTTTGTGACCTCAATTAACCCTTCTTCAAAACTCTTTACTTCCATTCCTTCTTTTGAGAAACAATCTGGACCGAGCGACAACTGCTGATGAACAGTAGCCGTACGCCGAACAGTAACAGGTGAATAGTTTTTTTTTTTTTTTTTTTTTTGCAACCTTAGAATCGAAACAGCTCTGATACCAATTGATACGAACCGGATCGATAATAGAGCTAAAAGGATAGATAGATTATATTAATGGGATAACCCGACCCCCCAATGGCTTATATTAGTGAGATAAACCGACTCCCCAATTGATTAATAAAACCAATACTTCATTATCATTAAACATAATCAGAATTACAGACTTCATAATCTATTTATAATAAAAGACATCCTAAACTTATCTTGGTCCCTAAGATAAAACAATAAAAGGAAAGTAAATAAACTAAATAATTAACTAATAATAATAATAAACTAAATAACTCCAGGATCGTATCAGTTATGCATCATCATTTTGTGTTCATCGTAATCAGGTGGCAGTAACTTCCTTCCCCAAGCCTCTTGTACATTGTAGCTTCCCATTACTCATATATCAATATCTTCATTTTTCATGAAGTCCCTAATTTCCAATCGGATCGAACCATTTTTGGTTGTGGGATTTCTTTAAAGAGCTCTCTGGATAAATCAAAAGAAATGATTACTTTCTTTTTGTTTTGAGACGTTGTCCAGTGAATTGCCCCATTGCATTTGATACTATTCCCGACCAAATTATCATAGCCCGATTGTACAGCAACTGATCTCCAAACGTTTGATTTCAATGTTAACACTTCAAAAACCAACATCTTATTATTACTAAATTTATTCTTGAACCCTATTACAACCTTGTAATCATCTATGGATGAATCATAGCCAAAACTCGCCACACGTACTGAACTAAAACAATACTGTTGAAAAAGGATTTCTTAGCTCTTTCACTTGGCGAGTTGAGGGATTAACGACTAAAAAATGAAGATTATTGTAACAGGAGATGCATACAAGACCATTTGAAGAACCAGCAACTTGACACTCACAGCTTCTGCAAGTACAGGTCAAAGCAGTAATCCTTGTATCTCCGACAATGTTGTTACGATGAGACTTAACAAAATGATCAGTCGAGATTAAGGAATTCCATGACTTACAAACACTTTTGCATCAGATGAGATTGTCTACGTCCAATCTTACAAGTATTTTTTCATGAATATCAAGGACAGGCTTTGCAAAGGATGTCAATAATTTGACCCGGAGTACAAACCACGATTTCAGCCCCTCTTTTCAACTCACTAATTTGTTGAGCAAAACCAGACCCACCATACATTTTAGACCCAATATCTTAGTAAACTTTCTTATGTCGCTTTGAATCTGCTTAGATCCAATTGGCACTTTATCCTTCACAACCTTTTATCAGTGTCAAAATTTGTTTTGATTCAATTAAATAAGACTGTTAAGCACTAGCAGCGCTTCCAGAGTTGTTTGCACCTCGAACCAGAAAATCATATGTTTTCGTTAATGGTAAGCTGATTTCGATAAACAAATTAGATTAGTCAATATTTTTAATGCATTTAGCTGACTAGATCTTCTTGAGGTCTATCAAAAAAAAATTATACACATACAAACATGACATTCAAACAAAACTTAGCAAAGTGTTGAAAGTTTAACTATTACCTTCCAAGCGTTTGTAGTCCAACGGTTAGGATAATTGCCTTCCAGGCAATAGACCCTTGTTCGACACCCGGCTTGTTCTGAAAGTTCAATATTATTATAGTATTTACAAATTTGTTATTTTATTTATATTCTGAATCGAACTCTAACAAATTTGTTTTGGGTTCCGAATCTCGACATGTTATGAACTGTGGTTCTGAGTATCTGTCATGTCCAGAACAGGATCAACTCTTTTTACTTTACTGAAGCGTGATGGCTGAGAGGTTCCGGTGTTCTTGATGAGTATGCCTTAGAACATATTTAGTTTGTTGTTATGAAAAACAACAGTACTTGATGAAAACTAAAAGCATAATTGCTAAAGCTAGCATTACCAAAAAACAAGCACATAATTTGACCAGATAAAAAGCTCCCAAGCAGAAGCATGTAGTCGATTTTCAATACGAGTTTGTAAAGCAAATAAATGAAAGAAAAAGATAACTAACTTCGTAATGCTGTGTGCAATAACCCACATCTCAAACTCGACACTTGATCGACTAACCCCTCATTGCTTCTATCAATTCCGTCCTTCTTCTCTTGTGTCTCCCCTCAATATTGCCACTCTCATTTCCTTCCACCCCTCCACACTCCTTCCATCCTTGGCTTTTACTCTTAGTTATCTCCTCATTACATCTGCCATTGTCATTACCCGTGCCATGGGGAGATACAAGACTCTTAACAAATACATGCCCATCATAATAATAATTATAATCAGGATGTGTGTATAACAGGATATGAGCAACAATATGCATGAGAATAAAACCGTTGGG
This sequence comes from Glebionis coronaria, assembly GCA_025667525.1. Classification (NCBI taxonomy): domain Eukaryota; kingdom Viridiplantae; phylum Streptophyta; class Magnoliopsida; order Asterales; family Asteraceae; genus Glebionis; species Glebionis coronaria. Next base: position 601,979,940 of record CM046879.1, on the reverse strand, counting down.
ACGTTCAATTCTTCTCACCAGTACAGGAGGACCTGCACCTTCTTCTAACATCCATATGTGACCATGACGACGATCGAAGTGACCCGTTTGTATAGTGTAATTATCCATCATTAATTTGTGTGTATGAGAGCGAGGTGGCAGTAACTTTCTTTCCCAAGACTCTTGTACATTGGATTTTCTCATTACCCATATCTCAGTATCCTCATTTTCCCTTGGACCGGCAAAGATGCATAGACAGTCTTTCATAGTCCCCAATTCCCAATCGGATCGACCCAATTCTGGTTGTGGGATTTCTTTAAAGACCTCTTTGGATAAATCAAAAGAAACGATTACTTTCTTTTTATTTCTATGTGTGTACCAGTGAATTGCCCCATTGCATACGATACCATTCCCCAACAACTTATCATAGCCTGATTCTACAGCAACTGATCTCCAAACGTTTGATTTCAATGTTAACACTTCAAAAACAAGCTTATGATATTCATTCCGGAACCCTATTACAACCTTGTAATCATCGATGGATGAATCATAGCCAAAACCTGACACAGAATACGTTCCAGAAGGCTTTCTTAGCTCTTTCACTTTGTGGGTTGAGGGATTAACAACTAAAAAAAATATACGTTTACGAGAGATGCATACAAGACCATTTGAAGAACCAATAACTTCACCTCTCTCCTCTATCCAACATTCATTAATACGACCCAAGTTAGTGCAGGTCAAAGCAGTAATCCTTGTATCTCCGGTTTCATGATTATATACTTTCTTTTTGAAAATGTTAAGATGAGATTTAATAAAACGATCACTTGAGATTAAGGAATTCCATAACTTACATACAGTTTTGCATCGGATGACATCGTTTACATCCGATCTTATGAGTATCTCTTCATGAATATCAAAACCAAGCTCTGCCATTAAAAGTAGCTTAGTTTTAGGTTTGGAATCGAATGAACAAACACAGTCGACATATCCTTTATTCTTTCTAGAGTAAATTGCATAAATTGTCCCTAAAGTTTGGCCAAAATACATGTTTTGTCCTAAACGTTACGAAAGTGCAAGAATCATCCCAATTTGAAAACTTTAATGCAAGTATCGTCCTTATAAGGAAAAATCTAGGGACGAAACACGCAATATGGCCAAAATATTTGAGACGAAACATGGAAGATAGCAAAACTACAAGGATGAAAATTTGCAAAATAATTTGAGTTTGGGATGATATCAGCACTTTTCTAATATTTAGGAAAAAACATGCAAAATGACCAAACTTCAGGTACGATTCATGCAATTCTCTCTTCTTTCTTAAATAATCGTATCTTTTTCTTTACCCATTATATAACGGGCCTTGTGTTTTTTTTCTTTCTTTGCTATGCATAAAGATAATAAAAGTACGAGTAATTTTGAGACTATGTAACAAGAAAATTGTACTTAGTCATGTTTTGATACCGTGTATGACGTATAGTGCCTAGTCGGGCCATATAGCCCGACCCATGGTCGCTACCCATACCCGATTCATCACGAATGGGTTGGCCACCGACAATAGCCCGATGGGCCTGATGGAAGGTGGCCGCACGCAGCTTCGAATGGGTCGCGGCATGGTCGCACACGGTTGTGGTCAGGCGGAAACATTGTCTTATTAGGACTATTATTCATCCATGATTAGGAAAGATATACTCTCCTTATTCAGGTGATAATAATCTCGAGTATATATCCTTATCTTGGGCCGCAAATTTCAGGAAGCCCTACGCGGGCTTCACCGGCTAAAAAAGGAACCCTCATGGTTCCTTAAAAGGTACGATTTACATAATCACCACACTTAATCAATTAACAATCTCAAACTGATTACTTACTCTCACGCTATAAGTTTAACGGTATTTTCTTATTGTGCTAGATCCTCAAACAAGTTCACTTGGTGCAGCAAGCGAAGCCCTAAATACCTGAATTACATATCATTCGGATCAAAGTCCAATCCAACTTTTGTATGAACAAATTGGTGTCATCCGTGGACCTTACACTTAAAGAAAATCTCTACAATGACCAAAGGAAGGAGACACCCTTTGCCTCATCCACTTCGACCATCACAGGGAGGTAAAACCTTCAACAATAGGGAACTTCCGCAGGTCCCAAACAACCGAAGCGTTGGAGGAAAACCGCCACAACAAGTGGAAACTCCGCTTTCGTGGCAACCAGTAGGAACATAAAAGTCGGTGGAGGTACCGCCACCACCGCCAAAAGAAGCATTGCAGCTGCTAGACGTACAGCTAGAAGGAGTTGTGTCACCTTCCACAGTCGAAGTGCACCTCCCAGGTTCCGTAGCCCAAAACTACGAAGCCCTCCTCCTTCAAACTGCAGAGATAATGAGGAATGAACCACGGGACGAAGTTAGGGGCCACCTTAACTTCGGTCCCAAGTCGGCCAAGGACACGACGAGTGAGAAGTCACTGCGGCGCTCAATGAAAGAACGTCTTAGGAGGCTTCTCGCAAAAGAGAGACTTAGGGAGGCACATGTTATAGGCCGATACGAGGAGTAACAAGCCTCGGAACACCCGGGAAGGTCAAGAGGTCGGGATGCCTCAGAAAGACCAAACGAAGTCGAGCATCGTAAAAAACGCACAACCAGCGTCTTTGACAGGATCGGCGGAAGGAAGAGGAGTTTAACTCAAAAATCTAGGGGCTCCAAAAGGAAGGAACCTCGCGACCGTCCAAAAAGGCGTTGTATAAAGAGTGTTGGGCTTGTCCAAACTCATATGGTATACATTTTATCATAGCTTTTGTTTCTGTTTTTCTAATATTTTAACTTGTAATACTAGTATGGGGTTGTATAAAGAGTGTTGGGATTGTCCAAACTCATATGAAAACTTTTATTGCATGTTTACTTATTAACATATGTTCACTGGTTCACCAAAGAAAAAGAGATGGAAAAAAAGACTACCATTATATATGATGGTAAAGAAAAGGTTGTATGTTACTATGTAACAAGAAATTTTGTATTTAGTCATATTTTAAGTTTATATATGTTTAAGTTTATATAAAATATGACTCGAGTGTATATATTTAAGTTTATAAAAATAAATTTTGAGATTATTAAACTCAAATCGTTATTTATTTATTGAGTATATCTAATGTGAATCAAATGTATTTTTAAATATAAACGGAAGATTTGTGTTTGATAAACATGACTTGACATGTGACTGAGGGCGATGTTAGAAAAACCCTTTTATATATGTATGGACCAATATAATTGATATGAAAATTGATTGAGACACGTTTATTTTTCATTACACACTCGAATGTACAACTTGGCGTGAAATAACATATAATAAATGCACAACGGCTTATTTACATTGATAGAAGTGTGCAAATAAAAACGAGAGTGCAAATCAACTTCCAACGAATATACACGTGCGTCTACATTACATTAAAAAATATAATTAGTACGAAAAATCTCGACCTAAACAATAGTAAAAAATATATAACACGACTAATGCTAATAGTTTAAATAAACAATCAACCAAACCATTCTCTTGATTCACCAAAAGACGATTGATTCATCATCAATAGGCATGACATGGGTAGTTGTTACATGTGTTGGTTGAGAATTACTTGTGGATGGTATATCTTGGTGCAGATATATCTGATTGTGCTTCGGTTGCTGGAGCGACAACTTCGGTTACCGGAGCTATTTCAATAAGTGAAAATAATACTTGGCTTTTACACCTCGTATAAAATATAGTTGTCCCAAGTCTTTTCGAATTGAAAACCGGTCTTAAGTGCGACTCAATCGTCTTTTGGTGAATCAAGAGAATGGTTTGGTTTGTTTGTCTAATTTAAACTATTAGCAAATAATTAAAGTGTTGTTGAGTAAAATGGAAAAATAAAGATTAATACTAAAATGACGAGTAAAAATAAATGCTTGTAAACTTAAAGATAACAATGGAAAAGTACTAGCATACTAAATAAAACTAACACTTGGAAAATTTTCTAAAAATAAGAACTTAGTTGAAAAGTACTAAAAGAAAGTAAGATCGGAATACACCAAAACAACTCAATCGGAATAAGCCAAAATAAGCCCAGATCGGAATGTATTCCGATCTGGTGGTCGGAATATGGGGGGAATGCAATCGGAATGTGGGACAAGAGCCCCGATCGGAATATCCGAATTTGATGGCCAATCGGAATGTTGATAAGTAACTCTAATCGGAATATTACAAAATCTCACAATCGGAATACCATAAAAATACTAATCGGAATACTAACTTTAGTCCCAATCGGAATACAAGACGTGCTGATCGGAAAAAGAAAACCCTTTTCCGATTGGACTCAATCGGAAAGAGGGGTGGGCTGGTCGGAATAGGTTATGATCGGAAAGGGGTTTAGACCACCCTTTCCGATTTTTGTGTGATTCGTAGAAAGCTAAGGTAATAAGCTAAATGATTAAGCTAATACCCAAAACTTGATGAATCAAAACTGAACCGAATCACATAAGCACTTATCACAACTTAATCAACCTCAAAATAAGCAACTTTTCAATCAAACAATAAAAAATATGAACTTTTTAAAGAAAGCTTTTTATAAGAAAATAAGCTAATCATAAAAATAAGCCAATAAGCACAAAAGTCTTAAAGCTTAATAAAAGGAAAACTTATGAAATGATCAAAAGATTAACTTTTTAAGCACGAAATCATTTAGAACAACACGGATCATATGATAATCGCACCAAAATCAATCTAAAATCAAAGAAAAGTAGAATGAGATTAAGGATTTAAAGCTTAAAGTAGAACTTGATTAATGAAAAATAAGCAATACAAATGTTTAATCTTGAAAGATTAAGAGAAAAGATGAAATTTAGTGAGAGAAAGTTTAAGACTTTCTCTCTCTAAAAACTAGAAAGAAAATGAAAAAGTGAAAACTAGCTAAAACTATCTAACCACCCTCCTAATGACTATTAGGAGGGTATTTATAGGGAAGGTGGAAGGAGTGCATGTGTTTCATCTTCTTTCTTGCTTTCTTCACGTTTTCTCGACTCGACTTTAATTCTTTGTCTTCGTCGTCTCGGGATTTGAACTTGTCTTTTAAATTTTTTCTTCTTCTATTAGACTTAAGTTCTTCGACTTCGTTAAACTTCCGCCTTTAGACTTTTTCTTCGATAAATCTTCAGAATAGGCCTTGGACTTCCGTTCTTTTTGCACTCTTGATCTTTTGACTTCGTCTTTTCCCGTTTTCTTCGATAAAAGCCCGTGAAAACCCGTGTTTTCTTCCTTTTTCATATTTTGGTCCTAAAACACAATAAAAACACAAACCACACATAATTCCGACTTTTACGACATAAATCACACGTTGTGGTCTTGTTATTATTGGAAATAAGTGGTAAAAGGATAAGTGTTTTCACACTTATTAAATCCCCTACACTTGACCATTGTAATGCCCTCATGCAATGCATTAATTTTAAAGCACGGTTTACATTTTCCATCATAAATAACCCACCTTGGCCTTTAATAAATACTAAACATGAAAAGATAGAACAAGTAAAGAAATTAAAAAAAAAACTTACATTGGGTTTTGGCAGCCATGAACGTTTATCATCCTCAAGTTTCACGTTCCCCATACCAAGCTTAAAAACGAGATCATTGTTATTATAAGTTAGCAAACTATCACGAACTCATGTGTGCCAATTATTCACTTAGACTCCCTTATTCCTAGGTGTATCTCTTATATTTTATTTTTGTCTTGAATGATCACGAGGATGCATTGTTTGACTTATTTCGATAGTTATTTAGTCCGAATATAAAGTGAACGATTTAATCAATAGTTAGCTAAAGGACCAAATCTTTTAAAACTGCTTCTCGGGACCTCATAAAGTTCATATCTTGGCATAACTCGCTTCACGATTTGAGACCTTTCTCGGACCGATATTTGGCAGCGACTTCATACTTCGAATCTTTGAGAGATGTTCTTGAAATAATGGTCTTCTCTTCATAATAGGAATTTCTTCACTTGAAGTTTTGAGAGATTCTTCATCTTTGGACCACGACTTCTTCATATTTCTCCAATCTTAATTTTGGACTTCGATATACAACGATCCGCCTCCTTTTAGGACTTGGATCTATTTATCCTCATACCTTGTTAGGGTCTTATCGGATAGACTTCTCCATAATCTTTTGGGGAGTATTTGCTTTTCGTCGTGTGTCTCGATCCTTCATATTGATTTTCGATAAATGATTCTTCACATCACTTTTGGATCTTTAGCAACAAAATGTAGCCCTCATGCCTTGTTAGGGCCTTTTCGGACTCGCCAATCTTCGCATCCCGCTTCAATAAGTTATGCCTTGGATATGAACTCTAATCCATACCGAGCAACTTTTAAACGATCTGGGGCTAGAAGCTAAGTAACCTTTTAAATCGTACAACCTTATTTATTGCAGATAAATTTATTAACAAGCGAAGGGAGAATAGGCTTATAATTAACTCACATAAATTCATGAAAGAATACCGAACTTATAATTGACTCTATCATCTCTCGTTCTCCACAGTTTAAAATCTCAAGGAATGAGACTCGTGGATGCTTAGCCTATTAAATCAAAGTTTTGGGTTTTCGAGTCGCCTATAGGATCTTGCAAATTCTTAGACTTTTTCAAGTTTAGAAATTGCATTTTAAAGTTCCCTTGATAAACGACTCTCTAGGATCAATTATAGGAACTTGCGAAAAGTTCTTGTTCTTAACCCGTGAGAGTTAAGACTTTCGCGTTTTATAGCTCCCTATATAAAAGCCTAGCAAAACTTGACTTAAACACGTTAAGGATACTAGCTAGAGTAAACTTAGGTAAGTAAACTCGGGTTGAGTCAAAATGTTCACGACTAAGAAAAAATTTAAAACCACTTTATTTAAGCAAGGAAAGAAAATAACCATAATAAAGGAAAGTACAACTATACAACTAGGCCAAAATAGAATAAAAATTTTGAAAAATGTCGAAAAATCAAATTTTCCGGTTAAAATGAGGGCAAATTCATGGAAAAGACCACTTACTTCGATAGAAGTCCCCCCTACACTTGAGATAAACATTGTCCTCAATGTTTAAGCATGTGGGAGTGAACTCCCCTACACTTAGGACATTGTGCACTTTGTTTAAGTCTTGCTAAGGAAAGGACAACTAAAGTGAATTCAATGTGAACATATAAAATATGAAATATTGAATCACAAGAGTGTAGGATAGAACCGGGAAGATGGGAACACGTTATACGGTTCGTCAAAAGTCATCAAGGTGGATCTTTGAAGCTTTAATCCCTGCACACAAGAAACAAGACAACAAACACATACGGGGCCCCCCCCTACACTTATTATGAAAGCAGTAAAGGATAGATCACGGGTTGCCTCCCGAGAAGCGCTTGTTTTTTTTCACCGAGTCACGAGCCTGACTCGACCCAATTTAGTTCATGGGGAACGTGGTGAGGGATGGAATCATCTCTTGAGAGATGTCCTCACCAAAGTACAGCTTCAGACGCTGGCCATTCACCTTGAAGTTGGGCCCATTCGGCTGAGAAAGCTCAATGGTCCTATAAGGAAAGACTTTGTCGACGGTGAATGGACCAGACCAGCGGCTCTTCAACTTGCCATAGAAGATCTTCAACCGAGAGTTGAAGAGTAAGACTTGATCACCAACGTGGAACTCTTGGTTCTTGATTTTTGCGTCATGAATGATCTTCGTCTTCTCCTTGTAGATCAGCGAGTTCTCATAAGCTTCATTCCTCAGTTCGTTGAGCTCGTTGAGTTGAATCTTTCGATGATCACCGGCTTTGTTGATGTCGAAGTTAGCCCACTTCAAGGCCCAGTGCGCCTTATGTTCCAGCTCGATGGGAAGGTGGCAGGCTTTCCCGTACACAAGACGATAAGGTGTACAACCGATCGGGGTCTTGTAAGCAGTACGGAAAGCCCACATAGCATCATTTAACTTATCGGCCCACGCGGCGTGATGCTCTCCCACTATACGCTCCAAAATTCTCTTCAAGCCACGATTGGAAATTTCGGCTTGCCCATTGGTTTGGGGATGATAGGCGGTGGAAAGACGGTGATTAACACCATACTTAGCCATGACTCTTGCAAATTGATCGTTGCAAAAATGAGTCACGCGGTCACTGATTATAGCACGAGGAACGCCGAATCGAGCGAAAAGCTGCTTCAAAAAGTTCACAACCACCCTCGCATCATTCGTAGGAAGAGCCTTAGCTTCAACCCATTTAGAAACGTAGTCGACGGCGACGATGATGTACTTGTTCCCTTTGGATGATGGAAATGGCCCCATAAAGTCGATGCCCCATACATCAAAGATTTCACATTCCTGTATGAAATTTTGAGGCATCTCATCCTTATGTGTGATCTTGCCTTGGCGTTGGCAAGCATCACAATGCTTAACCATTTGGTGAGCATCACGATAAATGGCGGGCCAATAGAATCCAGAATCAAACACTTTTTTAGCGGTGTAGTTGGGACCAAAGTGACCACCGGTGGGTCCTTTGTGGCAAGCTTGGAGAATGTCAAAAGCTGCCGGTCCGTCAACACATCGACGAATGATCAGATCAGCACATTGTTTGAATAGATAAGGGTCATCCCAAAAGTAAGTCTTAACATCGTTCAAGAACTTCTTCTTTTGTTGGGATGTTAACCCTTTGATGAGAATACCACCCGCTAAGTAGTTTGCAATGTCTGCAAACCACGGGGTGTCATCAAGATTGAGATTTATAGACATTAAGGTCTCCAAGGGGGAAGAGTCATTGATCTCTTTGTTCGGATGATCCCCTTGATATGGATCCTCAAGTCGACTCAGATGATCCGCGGCCAGGTTTTCAGGTCCCTTCTTGTCACGAATTTCAATGTTGAATTCTTGAAGGAGTAAAACCCAGCGAAGAAGTCTTGGCTTAGAATCATGCTTTGTCATCAAGTACTTCAACACAGAATGGTCCGTGTATACGATGGTGGGGGATAAAACAAGATAGGGGCAAAATTTCTCAAAAGCATAGACAACAGCTAAAAGCTCTTTTTCGGTTGTCGTATAATGCAATTGAGCCCCTGTCATTGTTTTTCTAGCATAGTGGATTGGTTGGAAGTGTTTATTCACCCGTTGGCCCAAAACCGCACCAATAGCAAAGTCGCTAGCATCGCACATCAATTCAAAAGGCAGCTCCCAATTAGGGGTAACCAAGACCGGTGCCTTAGTTAGCTTATCCTTAAGAAGATTGAAGGCTTCGAGACACTCTTTAGAAAAGATAAAAGGAGTATCTTTTTCCAAGAGGTGGGTCATCCGGTGAGCGATTTTAGAGAAATCCTGAATGAATCGACGATAGAAGCCCGCATGACCCAGAAAACTTCTCACACCCTTCACGGTTGAAGGTGGAGGTAATTTGGCTATGAAATCTACTTTAGCACGGTCGACTTCAAGACCGGCTTTAGAGATTTTGTGTCCTAGCACAATGCCTTCTTTTACCATAAAATGGCATTTTTCCCAATTCAGAACAAGGCGAGTGTCTTCGCACCGCTTAAGCATACGTTCCAAATTGGCAAGGCAAGAAGAGAAGGAATCCCCGAAGACCGAGAAATCATCCATGAAGACTTCCTGGTTTGCTCAACCATGTCATGGAAGATAGTCAACATGCACCTTTGGAAAGTCCTGGGAGCATTGCATAAGCCAAAAGGCATTCTTTTGTAAGCAAATGTGCCATAGGGACAAGTGAATGTTGTCTTCTCTTGATCTTAAGGATCGATGGGTATTTGAAAATAACCCGAGAAACCATCAAGAAAGCAGTAATATTCATTACCCGCTAGACGTTCAAGCATTTGGTCCATAAAAGGTAGAGGGAAATGATCCTTTCTCGTGGCATCATTGAGTTTGCGGTAGTCTATACAAACTCTCCACCCAGTAACGAGACGGGTGGGAATTAACTCGTTGTTTGCATTGGGCACAACGGTGATTCCGCCCTTCTTAGGCACACAATGGACTGGACTAACCCATGGTGAGTCTGAAATAGGATAAATCATACCTGCATCAAGAAGTTTGATAACCTCTTTTTTGATGACTTCATGGATTTTAGGATTCACCCTTCGTTGGCTTTGAATTGTGGGCTTAAAGTCGTCCTCCATGAGAATTTTATGTGTGCAGAAGTGAGGATCAATTCCACGGATGTCGGAGATTTTCCAAGCGATAGCTCTTTTATGCTTCTTCAACACGGCGACAAGTCGGTCTTTTTCGTCTTCTTTCAGATCCTTTGCGATGATGACCGGTAACTTCTCGTTGTCTTCCAGGAAAACGTACTCAAGATGAGGAGGTAGGTCCTTAAGCTCAAGAGTAGGAGGATCCTCAATAGATGGTGTAACTAACGATGGATCATCATTAGTCACCTCTTTAGGAGAAGGAGGAGAAAACGGGTCCTCAATTAGAAGTCTCTCAATAGTACTAATGTCTTCATCCCAATTGGTGGACAAATTATCATACTTAATATCAAGAGGACCCAAGCTAGCTTCGAAATCATCCAAGTCACTTTCTCCAAAAGGAGTCAATGCTGGAGCAATTGAGGCAACGGTCTCAACATTGGGTAGAGAAGAAAGAGTACTTTTGCAAGCATCATGAAAATGTTCTTCACAAGCCTCATCTAGAACATCAATAGCATTAACACTCTCATACGAATAAGGTTGCTTAGAAATCTTACCCATGTTGAAGACAATTTTATCGTCACCAACTCTCATGATTATTTCGCCTGCGGCTACATCAATAAGAGTACGACCGGTCCTCAGGAATGGACGTCCAACGATTAATGGAACACGGGGATCCATTTCGTAGTCAACGACGACAAAATCCGCCGGGAAGGTGAATTTATCAACGCCAACAAAGACATCTTCGGCTATCCCCACTGGATAAGCAACCGTACGGTTGGCTAATTCCAAAGTCATTTTGGTGGGGACTAGCTCGGGGAGAGATAATTGCTTCCAAACACTTAAAGGCATTAAGTTTATACTGGCACCTAGATCGGCTAGGGCCATGCAATTCTCTACTCCCGGGAAGTTGCAAGGAATCAAGAAGCGACCCGGATCACCAAGTTTGGTGGGTAATTTCCTTAAGAGTATTGCGGAGCAGTTCTCATTAAGTTGGGTCTGAGCGATGTCAAGAAGCTTTTCCTTATCACTTAGAAGATCTTTAAACATCTTAGCGTATTTGGGCATGTGAGCGAGAGCCTCGCAAAGGAGATGTTAAAATTCAATTGTTTAAACATTTTGAGAAAGTTTGAAACCTGAATATCATCCTTGCTCTTTTGCTTCTCTTTCCTCAACCTTGAAGGATAAGTTATATTGGATGAAGAAGAAGGCTTTAAGGGAATAGGATCACTCACAACCACGGGTGGTGGGGAAATGGGGACAGAAGGTGAAGGAGGTGGGGAAAGTTGCTCTTTTTCCTTGTTCACAATCACGGGTGGAGGTGTAGGAAGCTCGGGTTCCATATAACCTTTTCCACTACGAGTGGTGATTGCTTTCATCTCCCCTTTTAGATTCGCAATGGTGTTACTCGGAAGAGTACCCGAAGAAGAGGGTTGATTACCTTGGATGAGCGAACCAATCATATCACGAAGGTGAATCGCTTAATTATTAAAAGAGTCTCTCATGTTTGCATTAATTTCATTGCTGTGTTTTGCCATATCATTCCTTAGCTCGGCTCGAATATCGCTCCCTTGTTTCGCCATTTCGCCCTTCAAGTTGCGGACTTGACTCTGAAGATTCGTCACCATCTCCCGATTAGTCTTCATGAATGTCTCGACGTCTGGACTTAGTGCCATCGGTTGATTGAGAGGTGGAGCTTGGTAGGCTTGAGAATTTCCTTGAGGTGGGTATGGGTTTCGTTGGGATTGATATTGATTGTTTGCACGAGGTTGGGATTGGTTGTTTTGGTTTGCAGGAGGGAAACCGGGAGGAGCAAGATAATTGTTGGAACGATAACTTAGCAAGCCACGGTCTCCTTGAGGGCGGGCTTGATAGCCTCCCGTGGGATAAGTGCCATAAGCTGCGTTAACGTTTTCAGAAAAATTGCTTTGGGTTGAAGGACAATCATTGTAAGAATGAGGACCACCACATGTGTCACAAGAAATAGCAACGGCTTTAGCTTGTTGAAAGTGGTTTGTGGCCATGGCCATGAAATTCTTATTCAGTTCAGCGAGTTGTCGAGAAATTTCAGTCGTCTCAGGATTGGAAGAAGTAGAAGAAACATTGACTCTCGAATTAGATCTTGAGGATGCGGATGAATCCCAATTCTTGTGGTGAGTAGTCATGTTTTCGATCAACTCACGACACTCCTCCAGTCTCCTTTTCATAAAGGTACCACCGGCGGCGGCATTGATCGTGTCACGATCACGAAAAGTGAGACCATTGTAGAAGGTGTCAATGAGAGTGACGGGG